>PVHX01014768.1:0-49177 GCA_004024805.1 Geosciurus inauris
AAAATAGGAGTAATTTTTGTTCCACTATAGATGTGTTCCTGAGTTTGCTTGTATTTGCCAGGGTATATTTAATCTGAGTGATAAAAGAGGATAGGGACATCTTCCATTGAAGATGGAAGTCAAAGGTAAGGTCCAAGCATAGACATATCATGGGAAAGGGAAAGTACCAGCAAATTCCTGGTCCAATTCCAGAGTGGGGCTTGAGGGTAGATGGGGATGGTGACTGGTGGATTTGGCAACTGCTCCTGCAAATTTCATCTCAAGAAAAAATAATTACCCCATTTCACTCTTCTTGAAATACAAGGATGTATCCAAGATAAAGTTTTCTCCAATTTTTATATTAGTTATTGAAGGATTCCATCTTCCTAATCAGACTAATAATAACTGGAAAATCTAACCCCTGCTTTACATATCTCAGTATCTCCAAAATTCACATACTGCCTGATATATTGTACAGCAAATATTTATTGAACACATGTGGGAATAAATAGGATTTCAAATTTAAGAGATGAAAAGCATTTTATTTTCTATTTCAATCATTGTGAATGCGTGCAAAGAAATTTCATCCATCCTCAATGACTGAAATACGTAAAATCGTTGAAACCGTAACAAATTTTCACACAGAGAAAAACAGCATACAATACTTTTAGAAAGGGCATGATGGGACATCTTAATTGTTTTATCTTTAATGGAACCAAGAAACATTCTAACTTACTGCAGAACTGAATTGACTGAAAGGGGTTTTCACTATTATCTTGGTATATAAAGTCAAGTGTTCAGAAAGCCAGTTACCCTTTGCTAAGGTGATTTGCTGAACACAGGTTTCAAGTAGCCTCTTCTTATCCAGCTAGTCAGCTTCTTGAACAATGAATCCTCATGTCGAAGGCCTTGGTCCCACTCCCTCCAGCACCTGGTGTCTCTGATTCCTTGTGTTCTGAGGACTCTGCGATGTAAGCATCATCTGGTCTCAGCTTGTCCCCAGCCAGGTACCTTAGCTTTCACAGGAACAGTGTGCCGTGTCTCTATTTTCCAGATGCCAAGGTTCATTTTTCAAATATATTCTTTACTTTCCCTGATCTGATAAATAAAGAATCCCATATCTAAACTTTATAATGTGTCGAGAAGCAGCAAATTTGGTACACCCCTTACCTGGTAATCGCACCCCTTACCTGGTAATTCTTGTGATCTGACTTCATTTTAACATTTATATGGAGACTTCAGATTTCAACTTTTTCTAAATTAATTCCACTAACCAATATCAGTGCCTCCCTCTTTCTTATTGCCATTGATAAAACTAAGTAGAAACATTTCATAAGACCGTGGAACACATTTTCTCTGTTGTATTATTTAAACTTTTAGATTCTTCATAAGAAGATAAAAAGTCTCAGCTTACTGGTCAAGCAGGGTATTTAAAGAAGAATATAATATTATGATACAAGTACTATTATCACTTGAAACATTTAATTATTTGACCCTGAAAGTGAGGTTTCTAAATTACTTAATTAATGTGAAATGAAGAAAAATGATTGAATGAATGAATACATTATATTTAGTCAATTTCTTTCTGCACCAAATTATAATTTTTGATACTTTTTTCTTATCTAAACATTTTTTTTTATTAATCCACATTTTCTCCTTAACAATGATTTCCAGTTTGTGCCTGTGTTACTTAAATTTCCCTGGCACGATGGCATATATTATCTGTTCGTATATGGTAAATCCAGAACACTGCTGGTAATTTCAGTGTTTGTATTTGTGTGATCTTACATTCTTCTCACTCATGTACCCTGTTTGTGTGCCACCTCAAAGCACAGTGGTTAACTCAGCACTTGGGTCTCACTTCTGACATAACAATCACCACATACTGTTATTATTAATTTGCATCTCTATATCCTCACGGTGAACTTCGGCTTCTTCAAGGACACGAATCAGGACACATATATTTTTTTTAATATCTTTATTTTATTTTTATGTGGTGCTGAGGATCAAACTCAGTGCCTCACGTGTGCTAGGCAAGCACGCTACCACTGCGCCATAACCCCAGCCCCAGGACACATATTTAAGAATCACAATTACTAACTCTATTAATAACAAATCCATCACATTTGGGGGAATATCTTGGCCATGAATAAATTTCTGTTTAATCAACTGAGTCGATTGCCCTTTCGTCAACACAGGAGACCTCGGCACAAACTGCAGTTCCTCTGTAACTGATCTGGCTAGAATAAATACCATTATATAGGAAGTTCCCTAGAACAGGACAGCATTCTGTCAATTTGGTGAGAAAAAGAAACTCGTACACAAGTTGACACTATTACCAATGTGCTTTCACTCTTTAATCCTCTAAAAAGGATACTCTGGCATTTTAAATAGAAATAGAAATAAATAATAAATAAATGAAAATAGAAATAAACATTACTATGTGAATCAGGTTGCATTTATTTGTCTCCTTTCCCATTTCTTCTTTAATCTCACTCAGCAAATTGATTTGCCTTGCTCAGAAATGGATCTGCTATAAAAATTATTACCAGCTTTGCAACGATACTAGAATCTCATACGTTGTAATAATTAGCATGACCTCCCTTTCTAATTCAATTGGCTCCAAAGGAACAATTTTCTATAATAGATTCACCTCTATTATCCCTAATCACTTCACCCAGGCAAGGCTGGGGATGGCATTATGAGCAGGCTCAGTGTTTTGTCCCTAACGCACATGCCTTAAACTGAAGGCCTGGGATATCGGAGGGTCTGGCTTAAGATTGCTCTTCTAGAAACAAGTCCTTTCCTCCTTTTTTTGCTGCTTTTATTCCAAAGGCCTGTAATGTGCAATTTATATCATGTATGTACTGTTCCTCCCCAATCCTGAATAATTTCTTAGCCCAAATTCCACTACTGTTACTATTCCTGAAATTTGACATTTTCCATAGTCTTTTTTTATCTTTTAAATTTCAAGGACAGTCATTGGAATCATAGCAGTTTAGAATTTTTGAATTCTATAAAGCAGTTGGGGTCAGCAAGTGGAACAGGGACAATTTCCCTAGGATACAATAAAGAGTTAGCTTATGTTGCCACCAAATTTTCTCTCTGTTCTCAAGGTTTAGGATCACAAATCAGCAAAAGCTCTGGGGCTCTTGTAAGACACAGTCTTGTGAGGGCCTGCACGTATAGGCTATATTGCTTCTGAACACAGAACGCTACCTACTTGGCTACAACTGACGGGCTGACATAGGACTTTCATTGGAGTATAGGCACAGTGACCCCAAGGCATTGGAGTATAGGCACAGTGACCCCAAGGCATTGGAGTATAGGCACAGTGACCCCAAGGCAGAATGACTGTTAAATTCAGTGGTTGGAAAGTTCATTCAGTATGAACATTACAGTTCCCAGTATCAAGAGCTATAGAAGACCCATAGAATAATAATGCAAGCAAATGGAGATTAGAAATGTCAAAGTATCTAAGTCTTTGATCTTTGGGGTGTCTTGAAAATCATCCATTTCTTATGGGCTCATAAAATACTTTCTGAACTTCTGTGTATGTATATATGTGTGTATGTATATATGTATGTATGTATATATATATATGTATGCATATCTATGTATGTGTGTATGTATATATATATATGCACACACATACAACTAAGGTCTTGGCAATTGAGATATTTAGAATATGTTAACATTTTTGTGAAGAAAGGAATCTAAATAATAGTGATATGAAGCTATTGCTTTTAAAAACATACTTATATTGTCACAATTGAATACAAAATATTTATAGGCATGTAAATTTTATTTTTCATTAGGGAATCATTTGCATGATTCACCCTTAATAAATTTAATTTTAGATTATTTTTCCTTTAATCTCATTATCTGTGCAAAATTTTGAAATCAATAATCATATAATTCCAAACAAATAGCAAGGTTATGCAGAAATATTTTATAAAAATTAAATCTCTTAACTTAAAACTCTCTTTTAGATTTCAAATCTATGCAGCTGTAAGACAATAGTCTCTAAAAGAATGTTTTGTTTAATTTTAGAAAGAACATAGATGTGAGTAAGTTATCTTCCTGATTTTCAGGTGAATTATTTGATAGGTTTCTGATTTAGTTGACTTTTCCCAATCTATTTTAATTTTTCTTTCTTCTTCATAAGAGCAAATGATGTAATTAAATCAACAATACAATAATATCAAGGTCATGTGATTCAGTTAGATTACAGATCAACAAGATGAAGAATATATATGTACAAAATAAATAGAGATTTTCTTTCTTTGCTGTGTATATTGGTAACTATACACTACTAAAGATTTTCAAACTTTAAATACTAATTTAAAAAAACTGGAATGAAATATTTGAAGCTATTGAATGGTACAGGGTTTCATCCTGCAATATTAATATGTAGTTAAGAAGCAAAAATGAGTCCAAATTAAATGCATATTGAATAATACTATTCATAGGAAAAGTATGAAATGCAAAGATAAGGGCATCGAGAATGAATAATAGAAATTAAGTTGACAGAATGAATGGAAGAAAGTGACCATTTGGAGTCATTTTTAAATTTCCCTAAGCATTACTTTTTAAATTACACATTTAGGAATTATTTAATTTGACATTATAAATTACTTTGTAGCACAGAAGAAAGGTTTAAAGACAGAAGGATAAGAATAATGAATTATATTTTCACTGTAAGAGTGCATTGTTTTTCATGGAACTCTGAATTAATCTCATTACTTCACAAAAATGATTCCCAGTTAGTGTAGAGTTCTTGGCCCTGGTAAGTGTTTTTTGCTTTTCCACCAAAAATTAGGTCTTATAAGTTGCCAAAAGAAGAATATAAAGGAGAGATATGTGGAAAATAACACCCACATTGAGAAGTCTCACGTGGCCTTCCATTCCATCCTCTGACCTCACCTCTTGGAGACTCCTTAGCATGCACTCCGCATCAGGAGGAATACCGCCTCCATGGAGCATCAGGTGCCAGCTCCTGGCCTCTCTCCAAGGGTAATTTACTGAAAGGCCACACAATGTCTTCTCCACAATTTAGGAAAACTTAGGCAGTCTTCATGGTTTTTTAGTTAAATTGGTACTTATATTGATTTCCATGTTGAATAAAAACCTGTGTGCAATGAGTATAAATGTTTTGTTCACATTAAAATAGTATTTAACATTGATCTTAATAGGAACAATAAAAACTAATCTACACGAGGCTGACCTCTATTTGTGAACGTCTGATTATTTATTAATGAATAAAAGTATTTACTAAACCTAAATTTTATCTCTTCTTTTGAGAAAATAGAGTTGAATTTATTCATTTATTCATCTATTTATTGAGTAGTTCTGGGAATGGAATCTAGGGCCTCAAGCATGCAAAATAAGTTCTCTACCACTGAGCTACACTCCCGAATTGATTTCTTAATGTTCTGCACCTATTTTGTCTGATATTTGCAACATCTTTATCAAGGATTCTTTCACAAAAAGATTCTCTTCTCCTTTTGGAAAGGAAAAATATAACCCCAAATTTAATCTAATTTAAATTTACTGCTTGATATAAAGTTTGGTAAATATACCTGGTATATTTTAGTGATGACCAAACACCTGACAAGAATAATGAGAGGAGGAAAAGTTCAGATGGGAGCTCCTGGTGTCAGAGGTCTTGGCCCACAGTCAGCCGGCCCCATACCACCAGGCCTGAAGTGAGGCCAAATATCAGGGCAGCAGAATGTGGAGGAGGCAAGCAGGTCAGGACATGATATCAGGAAGTAGAGAAAAAGAGTTCCCCTCATCGTCATAGGCAAAATATAACTCCCCAGGACATGCCCCTATGGACCCACTGTCTCCAACCACAGTCTGCCTGCTTACAGTTACCACCCAGTTAATCTATCAGGGGATTGATGCACTGATTAGGTTAAGACAGTCATTTCACCTCTAAACCTTCTTGCATGGTCTCACACATGAGCTTTTGGGGGACACCTAATATCTAAACCATAACAAATGATAACATAACTGAAATTATTTTAAACTGTGGCTAGGTTTTCGCATCTGAATGGCACTCTCTCTCTCACCCTTTCCCCCCCATCAGGGAGGCTGTGTTCTAGAGACAGAACCTCATCACATTTCAACATTACACATCATTTAAGTGACCATTTTGTTTAGTTCTGACATCTTGTTGCAGAGTCCAGGATTGGCTCCTGTTCTGAGGCTGCTTTCTTTTTGATTTCATGCTGTTCAACTCTACCACTTTCTTCCCTTCCTTACTGTCACTAGGGACATCAGTTGAGGCCTCCTCACTTGTGAAATGCTCTCACCCACTTCCTGCAAATGTCCAAGTAGGACGCATCTTCCAAGGTCTCTCAGCTCCTGGATTACTCCGTTCCAGTGACATGCTATGGTCGTGCTCTGGAACTTCTCATTGTACAAAATTATTAATTTTTGTATTCAGCTCTGGATTTCCTAATGACACATGATTCACCATAGCTATCCTCCATGTGGTCATCAGAGAAATGTTTTTGAAATATAGTGTAAATGTCGTCGGTCTCTTATTCAAAACAATCTACTAATTTCTAATCACCTTGAGAACACAAGGCAGTCTCCTTCCCAGGGGCCTCAGGCCATGCATTTCTGGTCTTCAGTTACTTCTTTCAATCCTCAATCCTGCATCTCCCCAAACATCCACAGGGGCACCTTTTTCTTTGCCATTCTTCAATGCCATCAGGTATCCCCGTCTCTAGACCTGTTCACCAGCTCATCCATCAGTCTGAAATTCTCTTGACTTGTTTCATTAATTCTTTTGATCTCTATTCAAATATCATGCCCTCAGAGCAGACTCTTCATGAGGATTCCAGTAATTCTGTTGCTCCTTAATCTGGGTTTTTACTTTTTGAAGTCATTTATTACTACATTACATTTTATATTTATTTGTACTTATTTATTTATTGAATGTTGCTTCCACTCAAAAGTAAGCTGCCATGGTAGCAAGGGCTTTATTTCTTTGTTTCATTGGTCTACCTTTAGCACTGAGCCCTGCTTGAATGGAAAAGAAAAAAGTGAAATGCAAAAATAAAAGGAAAGGGAGGTGAGAAGAAAAGAAGTGGAGTGGGGCAAGCAATGGAAGTCATCTTGTTTCCTGAAAACACAGGTTTGATAGCTAGACAAGGAATTTCTGACTATTGATTATGATTGGAATCTTTAATGACCCTCAAAAAGTTCATGTGTTAGACAATGCAGGGATGTTCAAAGGTGAACTGATTAGATTTTGAGAGCTGTAACTTCATTAGTGGATTAATCCATTTGATGGATTAATAATTTCAGTCAGTTATTGTGTAGTAACTGTAGGCATGTGAGGCATGGCTGAAGGAAGTAGGTTACAGGAGCCATGCTCTGTGGGGTTTTCTTGTCCTTGGCTCCTTGAATCATTCTCTCTCTCTGCTTCCTGGTTGCCATAATTGAGCACCTTTCCTCTATCATGCCCTGCCACCAGGATGTTCTTCCTCACTCGGGCCCAGAGCAATGTCGTCAACTGGCCCTGGACTGAATCTCTGAAATCAAGCCCTTGAAATAAACCTTCTTCCTCGAAGTTGTTCTTGCCAGGCATTTTGATGAAAAAAAGCTGATTAATACAGTATTGATCTTAGTTTTCAAGGAATAAGAGTAAAATTTCTCCTCCTGAGAGTAAAGAGAAAGATGTCCAGAAGTGGGATGAGGTTCTGGTTTAGGAGAGACTGTAAAAGGCTTTTGTCTCTCACAGAAGTTGGTGGGACTGCAGAGGTTCAGGGAAGGACTGCAATGCAGAGTCAGCGACAGCCCCTTCTTGAATTAGGCCATGTCTACCCGTTTTCATTGCCAAAAATCTAGTGTAAGCTACTGCATCTTGCCAAAACAGCAGCCACAGGCCAGCTCCAGAAACACATCTTCTTTCCCATTATTTTAACCTACACTTCCTTCCATCAAGAAAAACTTGTGTTTTGGTTTTCTGACAGGCTGCTTCCCCATCCCCACTGGAATTTGCACTTGCTGTTCTGTCTGGTTCCTGTCCCCAGCCCTTGGAAACACACCAGCCAAGGACAGAACCATCAAGCCAAAGCATCCGAACCCACAGAGGCAGGTTCTCCCTAACATAAAAGTATAAAGAAGACTCTCTCCTTAACTTTCTTTTGGCCAGTAGGGCAGATCCCATCTCATGACCTTTGGGAAACAAAAGCAAGGTACTACAAAACTCAGAGGGAGAAAAGAAAAGGGACTTCTTACGTTTGTAACCTCGTAGATGTCAAAGTAATTTAACGTGAATCCTGGTAGCAAATGTTGAAAGATGTCATGACATTTATCCAGTAAAATATTCAGATTTACAATAAGGTTATTGATGAAACAGGAGTAAAATATTGATGATCTATGAAAGGATAACATCATTTGTTTGAAAGAGTAAAACATTGAGAACCTCTTTGTAAGTTGAGATTATGTGGCTTCTGAAGTAGATGAGAAGTTTAGCTATTTAGTGGGGGGGGGGGGCTATTTTTCTATACCCCTCACAGCTTGTTCAGTTGCCAACTCAGAGATCAATTGCCACTTTCACCAGGAAGGTTTCCCTACCCATTCCTCCAGGCTTTGACTCATTTTTATGTATTAATCCTTGGTCATATGTATGCATATATACATAAACTATGTATGTCTTTTTTGAATGTTCAGCAGTTAATTTTATTTTTTTTTCTTTTTAAAAATATTTTTAAGTTGATAGATCAAATTGTATATATTCACTTTGTACATCATGATGTTTTGAAGTATCACCTTGTAGATGGACTAAATCTGGCTTATTACACATGTACTATCTCACATTGTTACGATTCACTCTCTTGGCATTTCTCAATAATACAATATATTATTAACTCCAGTCCTGTTCTACAACAGATCTTGAACTTCTTCCCTCTGTCTGCCTGAAATCCTGAATTCCTTGACCCCTTCCCCTCTACCACCCAAGCTTTGAAGCCACCATAGTACTCTCTAATTCTATGAGATTGATTTTACCTGGAGGATAATATAGGGAGTAAAATAAGAATTGCACAGCAAGACAAATACATGATCTCGTTCACACAGGAATCAAATATGATGGGGTGTCACTTCTGAGACAAGGTCATAAAAGGAATACAGCTTCCTATCTGTCCTGTGTTTCTTTTCATCACTCTCTATTGAACTGAAAATTTTGGAAACTTCTGACATATAGAAAAAAACATTATATATATATATATTCATTCCAGACAGACGACTATATCTGGCAGGAGAATCATGCTCATAATTCAGCAATTTATATAAATCATATAAATTTTGTCTTTGTAAATGGCTCTTCCATACATGTATAAGTTTGAAACATTTGGCCTTAATTTGACACCACCACAGCTGAATTCAATAAGTTAACTAAGTGGAAAGTATGTGCCTAAGATTCTGGCTGGAACTGATGAGGCAACAAAAGATTGCTCCATTTCTGGCCTCAAGGACAGAATGGATTATTTAACTTGTTCTAATGTTTTATTGGTAAACTTCATAAAAATGCAAATTTTCATGCCTGATCAAGATTCTGTTTCAAAAAGGATCTCTGATGGACATAGTTACTTAGCATTTTAAAAAGCTTCTGATAGAATTTTGTTACAAATAGGACCCAGAAAAATATTTGAAAACCTGCTCTAGTTTAAGCAGCATATATAATGGTCATTTTATGTTTTTTTTTTGTATCAAAAAGCATCACATTGGAAATATGTATCACTGGATATGCTTGAAGACAATGGTCCCATTGACGATGCAATGTCAAGGCTGCAGATGGCCAGCAAGAGTCCTGTATTCTGTTCCCATTGTCCTGTCTTTCTCACATTAGCCAAATCAACCTGCTTCACCAGACCTGATTCTTTACTAGTAAAATGAAGGAGCTGAATTAGATGTTTCCTTAAGTGTTCCCCATCTTTAAAATTAGACAAATCCAGAAAGCAAGTTGCTAGACACCAGGATGCTATTTTTGTCACATCTCCTAAGATGTGATGCAGTTAATGTATCCTGACTTTTTCTTCAGTTTCTTGCATACGATATTGAGTTGATTATCCATCCTTCACCTGATCGTTAAGAGGATTAAGTGAGACAAAGTATGTAAAACTAACTGCCTTTCGATTATATAGCTCTCATTGAGCCATCCACAAAACTCTGCCAAGAAATTTACCTGACTCTTACTTGAACTTCCCATTTGTTTATGCACTGGGTGACACTGCCACACCAACTTAAATATGAGGACCCCTGTACTGAGAAAAGTTGTTACTGCCCCAATGTTTCATAGAAACTTATGTCTCAAGACTTTGTCTAGAGAGGTTGGATTGAAACCCAGGACCATCTCACTCCATACACCAGACATACTGTCACTAATCTACAAGAGCCAACACAGAGGCTGAGGATGACACACAGGCTGGGGAAAGGAAGTCCTCACTACCTGTCCACTCCAGTGTTTCCTATGTGTCTGCTCATGGCTGTTACTGGAAGTACCTGCTAAGAACATTCTCTTCTACAGCTCATAGGAGACCTCTTGAATTTGCATTTCCACCTAGGGAATTATTAGGAGCCTTTGGTGATTCTTATCATCAAGGTCTTTTGGAAAACCTGGCTCTGTTCACCTCTTTTTCTATACAACAGTTATCAACAAGAGGGATGATTTTAATTTTGCATTTTGGGTTTGGCAGAACTCTGTATGAGAAGCCTTGGCCTGTGGTGAGGTGTGAGACACCAGTGGGGCTCTGTTCTTCTTTATTCAGTCTTCTCAGTGGCCTGCCTTGCAGCCAGGTGTGGATAAACGGCTTAGTCCCATCCCCAACCACTCCTAGACAAATAGCTTCACTACCACACTCCATTTCTGAATTCCCTCCTTGTCTATAGGAAGTCTCTGGCTGGCTGTGCTGGAAACTCTGGAAGCAGGACAGCAAGAGCAGTTCCAGGTTTCCTTCTGCAGCAGTCAGCCAACTTGCTTTGTGCCTGGCTGGACTCCAGGTGTTAGAACAGAAGGAGTAAAGCTCTGAAAAACATTCAAGCATTCTAGAGATTTCTTACATTATTTAGGCTTTGATCTAGTTTTCCAGCTCTGGATTCACTTCTAACTTCTTGTCCTAATAAAATTACAGGTACTTTGAGAAACAATGAGCTATAAGATATAGAGGATCCTTCAAAGCCATTTAAGTATGAAAAAGTGATGATTAAAATACAGAAAAAAAATGAAGTAATAATTCATGCCTTTTATGACTTTTCAATCCACAGGATTATAAGTTCCATTTGGCAAGGAATGTTTTTCCCTTGTGGTTTCCCAGTGTCTGGTACCATGCATTACTGAGCTCTCAGTGAATGTTTATTGAATAAATTACGAAAATGAAATTTAATGCATTTATTCAGTTAGTGTTTCACACTAAGAGTACTTGTGGCAGTATGTAACTTAAAAGAAAAGACAGCACTTTTCTCCTTGATATTGAAATAGGAAGATGAATTCCTGAGGTAGAATTGAACCAACATAGGTGAAATCAGGAAATTTATTTTTGTGCATCCAGTTTCTCAATCAAAACGTTATAGTCTGTGATCTCAATTCATCTCACAGATATATTTCATTTAGTCTTCACAGGGTTTTCAAAAAATTTTAAGCCATTTTTTAAAAAAGTCAGATAATTTCCCTTTCTAAAAAAAATAGCCTAGATATTTGGCTTTCTTTGATTAAATGTCATTAGGATTAATGCATCAACCTTATCATTGTCATGATTTGTATTATTAATGCTCATCCATGTTAGGCAATGTAGGCATTTTCAGATTATTAGATTGTGAGAGCTCTAACCTCATTAGTGGATTAATCCATTTGAATGGACTTCTGGGTAGTAATTGTAGGCAGGTGGGATGTGGGTGAAGGAAGTGGATCACTGGGGGCGTGGCCTGAGCTGTATCTGCCCATGGCCCCTTTCTGTCTCTGCTTCTTGGCTGCAATGTGCTAAGCAGCTTTCTTTCATCAGGCCCTGTGTCCAAGACGTTTTGCCTCACTTCAGGCCTGGAGCGATGGAGTTGGCTGACCATGGGCTGAACCCTGAAGTCATGAACACAAAATTAACTTCTCCCCCTCTAAATTTTTCTTGTCAAGTTTTTTGGTCACAGCAATGAAAAACTGACTAAATCATCATCAATAAAATAATTACCCAGCAAATATGTGTAAGCCCATTACTCAGTATCCCTAAATTAAATATTATAGCATTTTTCTCCCTCCTTCCCTTCTTTCTCTATAGCGCCATTAAATAGGCAAAACTTCAGTAGCAAAGGATGTACTCTGCCTGTGCTAGTCAATGATACAGCCACTACCCACAAGTGGCCATTGAATATTGGAAATGTCAATAATGCAACAAGGAAATGGAATTTTTAATTTTATTAAGTTCTAATTAATTTAAATTTTAACTCATGTAGCTAGTGGCTACCATCTTGGGCAGTTTAGCTCTATAGCTTCACTCATGTATACTTTCCCCCTCCCATTGTCCTTACCAAACTTTGATCTCTGGATCTGAAACAAATTTCTCTGTTTTAAGTAATTAACAATATTTTTACTTTTTAAATGATAGAGTTGAATGTACTTATCACATATAACATGGTGCTTTGAAGTATGTATACCTTGTGGATGAACTAGACATAGGTATTTAACATAGACATTAGCTATTGCCCTCATTCCTGTGGTGCAATCATTGTGCCTGCACTCTTACAACCATTGCAGTACTAGTCACAGAGCCTAAGAATGGGAATAACCTAAGTGTCCATCAGTGGACAGATAAAATATGATACATATGCACAGTAGAATATTATGCAGTCATTAAAAAAGCAACATGGATGGAAGTGGAGGACATTATACTAAGTGAAATAAGCCAGGCACAGAAAGACAAACATGGCATGATATCACTCATGTGTAATCTAAAATAGTTGTTCTCATAGAGAGAGACAGTAGAATGATGGTTATCAGAGTGGTTGGCAGAGAGTGGTTTGGGCGTTGTTGGTAGCTAGAAATATTTTAAAAGGTTCTCTCTCCAGGGGTAATTTGCCAATTTCACAGGATAATATGACACTTAAAAATACAATATTCCTTCTCTTTCTTTCTCTTATAACTCCTATAATTGTAGGGTAGCATCTGAGATTTCAGAGTTTGCATTTGAAACAAGCAATTCTAGGTGATTTTTATAATCAAGTAAATTTAATAAATTCTATGAAAGGAATAATCTCCAGAGGGTAAAAATGATAGATCAGCTTGCTTTAAGTGACCTCTGGGCATTTATGAGCCTATCCTCCTGACCTACCGTCTACCCTTCTTTCCCTTAACCTGTGCCACCTCAAATAGCCACCACCAAATCCATTGTTCACATATGCCTCTCAAGGGATGCACTGTCTTGGCTCTGTTACAGTTGTCCTCCTTTGAAATCACTGTGAAATGGTCTACATGTGTCATTTTAAAATAGGCAGTTTTAAGGGATGAGCCAGTTATGTTCTCCTTCCGTGATTGATACTGTATACCCACAATGTCAGCCCCTGTGGCAGGGTTTGAACTGGATGACCCCGAACTACTTTCTATCACTGAGTCGTAATGGAACTCTGACCTTGCTGAGCAATAATATTTTCTGACTGTTTGGATTTGGAGCTCAAAAAGGACAATTTATTTCTGTCTGGTGGTAGAATCAGGAGATAACAAATTTGTGCTAAGGGGTGTACATGTCCCAGGAAGGAGCAGGTGAAGCTGATTCTCAGAAAAAGAAGAGAATGAAGCAAATGCTCAGAAGCAGAGGAGAAGTCTCCTGGCCTTGGAGAGGGGGAGAGAGGGAGCTTTCTTCCAGCTTTCCACTAAGGCGGTCTCCTGAGGAATGCAGTACAGGCTGGATCTAAGGTGGAGGCGCTGATGGGAGGCTACTGGTATACATTCCCAGACAGCCTGTCACATCTGCTCCCCAGCTAATCTCTCAGGTTTTGGCAACAAACTTCTCTGCTAGCTGCCAGTTAATCAATGTGCCCAAAACCATGCAATACAAGTTTCATTATTCCTAGATTGCCTTTTTTGTCCTGTCGTCTGTTTTATAAATCTTACTTACCTTTATTGCTTGACTTTATCTACCAATGCATATCCTCATACATGAATAAACAATTTACAGGTACAATAATTAAACTAGTTGAAAACAGCTCCTGACATGTCTCTAGGAATTCTTCAAAACCAGTTCCTCACCCAATTAAGCTCTGTCCTGCCAGGCTGGGGATGTTTCTTGTTGGCAAAATGAACCCTCAGACACATATCCCAAAGGTGTGTAGGGAAGGGGACAACAATGAGAATTCTCTTAGAATAGAAACTCAGAGTTCACTAAGTATTCAAAGACCATTTACAGGCCACACATTGAGATTCTTAACCATATGGTTGGGATAGATTTGAGAACTAGACATTTTTAACAATATCATGGACTTTCTGATACTGGTAGTTTAAGAGATTTATTTTGAACAACAGTTTCCTAGAAAGAAAAAAAAATCAGACAATAATAAAGATGGTTCGGGTGTGTAGGGATGGGTGGGTGAGAGGGTCTGCTGCTGTCAGCATCAGAAAGGCATTTCTGGTCTCCCCGAATAACACCTCACTCTTGCTACTCTTTGGTGGCATTTGGTTTATGGCCAGCTGTGCCTGGAGGCACAGGCCAAGCTTTGTCAAGAGGCAAGACAGCCCTTGGTTGTAGGACAAGTGAGGATAAATGAAGTGAGTATGTAGTAAATAACAGAAAACCATCTGTGAACAAATTAGTAAGACCTGGTGTCTTAGGCTGTTCCTGCTCTTAAAGCAAAATACATGGATGGGGTCGTATAAACAAAGTATAAATTTATTTCCCATAGCTCTGGAGGCAGGTAAGTCCATGTTCAAAGTGCCAACGGATTGTGTCTGGTGAAAGCCTGCTTTCTGCTTCTAAGATGGTGCCTCTCATCGAGTTCTTATGTGACGAAAGGGGCATAAAAGGAATGAATGCTGTGTTCTCTCAGAAGGGAAAAGACTGAAGATGCTGAATGTGCCCCCCTAGATTTGTGTGCTGAAAACTTAATCCGTAATGCATCAGTGTTGGGAGTTGGGGCCTAGAAGGAGTTGAGATCATAGGGGCTCTGTTCTCATAGAGGGATTAATGCTGCTATAAAAAAAAGAGTTTTGGAAGTGAGTCTTCCACTCTCTTTCTTCTGCCATGAAGACAGGTATTCCTCACCTCTCTCTGGAAAGTGCACTACTCAGGTGCCATCTCCGAGGTAGAGAGACCAGGCCCTAACCTGTTCGTGCCTTGTTCTTGATCCTCCCAGCTTCCAGAACCGTGAGGATACAAACCTCTGCTTTTCATCAGTAATCGAATGTGAGGTATTCTGTTACGGAAGCACCAAAACAGATTGGGACAGAGAACAGCAAGGGACTAGCGATGTCCCTTTTACCTCTTTCACAAGAGTACTGATCCCATTCACAAGGGCAACCCCTATCACTTCCCAGAGGCCCTACTCTTAATAATGGCATGTTGGATTTGTGGTTCCCACTTGTGAAGTTTGGAGGGACACATACATTCATATACTGCAGCTGGCTTTGGAATGAGCTGTAAGGAGGTGACTGAAAAGGTCAGAGATAGTTCAGGACTTTATATTAACTACCCAAAATTAGTACCTGATTACTTTCTTAGAGTCAATGAGCCAGGGTAGAGATGAGTAGTGTCTGCAGTGTTGGCATGCTGGACTGGTAACTTTAGCAGTGGGGACGGGGGACTGTCTGTATCACAGGATATTTAACAACATCCCTGCCCTGTATCTGCTCAGTGGCCAGCACCACCACTACCACAACTGACCGGCTGTGATAATCAAAATTTCTCCAGACATTGCCAAATATCCTCCGAGGGGCAAAATTGCCTCATGCTGAGAACATGTTAAGTGTTAAGTAGAGGAGAACAGGGAAAATGGGGGAGAAGAGTCTTGGAAAAACCATCTTGTGATCCTTTTGCAAGTTTCACTTTGTTTAAAATTTTCTTTTACAGCCAAATCAAAAACTGTATGTAAGCAGATACAGTGGCAATAAACCTTCTCATTTATAAACACAAAGCTTTAGTAGACCTATGAGGAAACTCTGTTCCTCAGAATTTGACTTTAGTAATTTTAAGTTTTTACAAATCCAAATACTGTCACACTCCCATAACAGCTGGATAAACAAACATAAGGAACACTTTCAGCCACATCTTCATTAGTGACTCTGCAGAAAAAAGTCCTGTTTTGTATTCAAAGCAACTGCTAAAAGAGTATTTCCAGATTCTACTGCCTTCTTCAAATCTGAGTTTTGTCTTTATTGTTGATGTGGTGCATTATTGCTGACCAATTGTGCAATAAAATTCGCAGCTTTCATAATGTTTCTAAATGGTCATTGCTACTATATTCCCAAACTTGGAGGCAAATAGTAGTTCCAGTATTGTGTTTATTTATTTTTTTTATGTGGTGCTGAGGATCGAACCCAGTGCCTCACACATGGGAGGCAAGCACTCTGCCACTGAGCCACACCCTCAGCCCAGTAGTTCCAGTATTGTTAATGGATCAATCTGATGCACATCTGGCCCTGGTAAGTGGTTCAAGAAATCTGCATCTGAGTTCTCACAGAAAAAAGCCTTAGCAAGAAGGCCTATACTAAAGAATAGCAAAACCATTCCCAGATTCAAGAGTGTGCATTGTGTAAGCTGATGAATTGGAGATCTGAGCATGATCAGTTGCTAAATGCACAGTAATTAGTTCTAGGATATCTTGGTGCTGATTACCAAGAATCCACAAGAGTAATAGATCACAGACAAATAAGACTTCAGCCCAAAGACTTTATATAGTGTCCCAAGTTTGTTTTATTGCTTGCATTTTATTGTTCTGAAAGACTATGTCATGTTTAACTTATGTTCTAAGGTTTGGAACTCGAATTTACCTATCTCAAGACATAAAATTCTTGCAGAAATTCTCTTTAAAATGTTGGCTGGTTTCCCAGACTTAGGTGTCACTTGAATTAAGTCACCCCGAGCCACAGGTCCACTATGGGTTGTGTACAACAAGCTTCTCAGCAGTTAGAAGAAAAGGAGTCCTTTCTTCTGCTCAGATTCGCAACCAATGTTAGACCTATATGATTTTTTCTCTTCTGCCATGAAATGGGGATGATAATTCATGTTCAACTTTCAATACACATCCAACACAAAGTGCCAGGCTCTGGAATAGGTATTGAGAATAGGAAAGAAAAAAATAAAATAAAATAAAAATAACAGAGAGGAGGGAGGGAGGAAGAAGGGTAAGAAGGGAGGGAGAAAGGAGGGAACTAAAGGAAGGAAGGAACCAGGGAGGGAAGAAAGGAGAGAGGCAAAGAGGGAAGAGAGAAAGATATCTGTACTGGGGACTTGATTCTAAAATTTATTTTATTCCAAAAGGGACTGTGTCTGTTGTAAGTTGGGTAGTTGAAGATAGATTAAAAGATATGCAAATAAAGAAAACAGATTTTTATAAGTGCTTTGAAATCACTGTGAAAAATCTCATGTAGATTTAAGATCCTTTTATGTAGAGAGAAATCCCCACAGCAACAGACTGTACTGTTCTTTACTTCCATTAAAATAAGATACTGCTTCAGGATTCTGAATTTAGCAGCTGTTGGTATATGTGTCTCTTGCCACACTCATAAAGGTTTTTAATGTACAATAACATAGCATATAGCTCATCCCTTCTATGGCTGGATGCATTATTTATAATTAACTTTGTACCATCTTCATGTGTGGAAGGAACAATAATTGGAGCTATCCATTTTGAGTTCACAGGAAAGAAGACTCTCTTCATTTTAATAGTGCCATTTACCTACCACCCTTTCTGCCAATGATTTGGATTGTTCAACTGTGGCTCCTGTTTTATTTCAATGCACTCACCGTTCACAAGTGTGAGAAGATGCCTGTTCAAAATAAATAGTCTGAAAGCTCATCTGAGAATGCTGAGGGTTAGCGCATCCCCACAGCTTCTGCCCAGATGCATGGGGCCGAACAGGAAGTCCACAATGTCTGTACCTGGTTTCATTCATCCACAAACGATCACGTTGATGTTAGTAAATCTGAAGATATGATGATTGGCTGAAGCTTAAAATACTGTGTGCCAGATGTTTGTGCACCAGTTCTCCCTGAGTCATCTATTCCTTGCATCATGGGGCACTTTGGATCACAGAATAAAACAGCCCTATCTGTTTTATTTTGGTACATTTTGTTCTGAGGCATGGTCCACATATTTACTAACTGTGTTTACTAAAACTAATTCCTAGGCTCAACTCTGCAGAAATTGCAGGAATCTCTGCAGACGGGCTCTCCTTTTGCCCAACTGTCTTCTTCATAAAGCAGGATGGGGACCAGGGGTCTTCCTCCATCAGAGGTCACATGGAGGGAGTATGCAGATGTTCACAGGAGGTTCCGTCTCTAAATGAGAAAGACCTTTGTGTAGGAACAAATCTCATAGAGGAGACAAAGCTCTATGTGAGCACACTTGTTAAAAGTTTAACTCAATTTAAATAAAAGTATAGCAACTACAAAGAGGACTGCATTGTACTCATGACTTGAGGGAGCTTCAAATAGAGTACAAAAGTCAGCCAGGACAAAGAGCAAGCGTAAAAGAAATTCTAAGGGTTAAATATAAGTACAAACAATATAGAGCTAATCATACAATTTGGCTTCAGAGTTCAGGAGTTATGGACAGAGGAAATAAAGCATATGAGTTTGAGATGAGGACAATAAAAGAAATTTGATATTTATAAAACTTGGAACTGGTAAGTGGGGGCAATTGAGTATTGGATATTGAAAAACAAGAAATAGAATAAATACAGTTACTGAAGGGCTGAAGCAAAAGCACTGGCCATTTGGACAGGGGTAGGTGTCCCACTATGATGAACAGAAATGTATTTGTGATAGTGGTGGTAAGAATTGGGTTGGGTCTTGTCAAATTGTAATCTGGTATCTGTGAGAAGTTCCCAATGTTTAGGGAAGAAATCCTGCTCTAGGATTCCCAAGCTCTGGAATTGCACAAGCATGTGATAGTAAACAAGACAGGCAGGCTTCTCCCACCTGTTTGCAGATTTTTTCTGAAGAATACTGTATTCATTTTATGAGTCTCCTTGTACCTTTATCCCATACTGCTCCTATTTATAGAGCCCTTATAATTATTCCCGATTGATAAAGCTCTTTACCCCCCCCCGCCCGTCTTTAGCATCTGTGCTGCTGAAGTTGTTTTCGTATACTAATATATGTATTTTGGTTTTGCTTGCTATGACAGCAACCTCAGCCAGGTTCCAAGGAAGTGGTCCTTCCCTCTCCGGGCGCTGGCTCTTTTCTGAAGGGTGATTCTTGTTATCACCAATGTCATCCCGGATCATCCCCACTTCTCCCGTCATTTATCATCAACCCTATCCACCCTTGGCTCTGTTACAGTTGTCCTCCTCGCTTAACCAAGTGATTTCAACGCCAGCCCAGCGAGATCGTGGCACTCACGCTCCCTAACTGCCCCCTTCTCCAGCCGGGCTTGTCCCGCAGCCGCCGCCGCAGCCCACAACACCCGCGCCCCAGCCTCTTCCCCGGCGCGCTTGGCCCCGCCCCTCCCTCCCGACCACGCCCCCGAAGCCGACCCCGCCCCGACCGGCCCGCGCAGCTGTCTCTCACCGCCCAAGGCCCCGCCCCCGTCCGCCCCGCCCCGCCCCCGTCCGCCGGCCCCCTTCGCCGTCTCTCGCCCTCCCTGGGCCGCGCGGCCGGAGCTGGCGCTGAGGAGCGGCGGCGGCAGCGGCGTCGCGGCCTGGAGACGCGGCCCCGGCTGGACACGCTGCCGGGAGAGCGTCGCCGCCCACGGTCGCCCGTGGCGGTTCGGGGCTACCCGCAGTGTCCGGCGTTCCCCGAGGGCGGGCGTGTCCGGGCGCAGCGGGGCGCGGGGCGCGGGCGCCGCGGAAGAGCCCGAGCGCCGGCTCAGCCCGTCGGAGCGCGGGGTCCCCGGGGCCGCCGGCTGGCTCCCCGCCGCCGCGGCTGTTGGGGCCCAGCGCCGCCCCAGACCCGTCGCAGCCGGCCGGAGGTAAGCGCACTGGGCATCCGGGGGTCGCCCGCCCCGGACCGCCGCCCGCGGTCGGCGAGCTCGAGTGCGGGAAGGGGTGACAGGTTGGTGGGACGCGAATTAGAAAACGCAACAGGCAGGGCGGGTCGGCAAACTCCTAGCGGTAGCGTCTCCTGCGGAGAGCGGACTTGCCCGAGACTGAAACTTGGTTAGGCTCTTGCAGACCGGGGACGGCGAAGGCGGGCGGCTCGCGGCGCTGGCTCCGCGCGCCCTCTGCTGGCCCGCTGCGGGGACGCGGGCGCAGGCCACAGGTGAGGCCGCCGCGCAGCGCGCTGGCCTGTCTCGAGTCCGGCCAAGGCCAGACCTTCAGCCAGAATAACAAAAAGACCCTTTCGATGTTTACTCTTTTGTCCCTGGGTCCTTTGTGACCAAAATAACAAGAATGATAGCAGGACTCATCTTTAACTGCATTTTAATAAAAGCATTAAAAAAGGACTAAAGCAAACCATGGTTAAAATACAAATATATATCACAGCTGCTTGTCATCTACTCACATTCATTGGAATCCTTGTATGTGCATAAAAGTATAAGAAAAAAATCACTTGATTGTATCAATCACTTAGATTGTATGTAATATCAGATTTTATTATAATTCTGACATTTCTATCAAGTGACTTAGAGTATTTAAATCATTAGTTTGTCTTCACTTTCAGCTACCTGTAGCCTCAGACAATTGCTTTGTTTTTTTTTTCTCCCAGAAAAGAGTCATGAAAAAGGAAGAGAAAAGAGACGACATGGTCACTGTTGGTGAAAGGGGAATTTTCTTTTCCTGTTGTTGGTTACGCCATGATTGGAAAAGATGTGCCTAGGTGGCTGAAGAGATTAGACTTTTATACTTGTATTGATGAAGCTGATAGAAGAAGATACAAAATGCTTTCCTGTGTCATGTGGAATGATGAGTCAGTAACCCTGGAAAAGACATTTGAAATGAAGGCAGGAATTTGAATTTTTTTAAGCCACATGGGACTTAGAACATTTTTTGAAGATGTTTTTCTGTCTAAAATGGAAGAAGAAATAATTCACAAACCAAGAAGCATAAAAAGTTGAAATGAATAATCAGTGATTCCATTCATTCCAATAATATCAGTACTTTGTCATGGTCTTCAAACACACAGTAACAAATCATACATGTGTGGTGAGTGTATCACCAGTGATGGCTTGCTGTGCTACAGATGACTCTTAATTTTGGAGTGCTTTTTCTTTTTTGTACAACGTATGATTTGACTCTTCCTGTTAAAATAGATTAATGTGAAGGAAGTAAATGCTGCATTCATAGTATTTTGACTGTTACCACTGTTCATTTGTGTTACAGAAAAATTAGAGGTATTAATATTCCTTGAAATTTTACTGGAAGCAGAACTGTGCCAGGGACACAGATACACTGTGTAAAGTTTTCTCTTTTTGGCAACAGTATTTGCTTTGAATGAGCTGAATGTCAGCATAGAAGATTTTAAATTCAGTTTTATCAAGATCTTTAATATATCAAGATCTTTTATATATTAACCAGATGGAAAACACATTAAGCACCCTGTTTGTCATGTATGCCTAAGGAGAGGATCTTCCCCATGGATCATGGCGTTAATGTTTACAGGACATTTCCTACTTTTAACATTAGTGATGTTTGGTTTCTCTACTCTTGAAGAATCTGTAAGCAATTACTCTGAATGGGCAGTTTTCACAGATGATATAGATCAGTTTAAGACACAGAAAGTGCAAGATTTCAGACCCAACCAAAAGCTGAGGAGAAATATGCTTCATCCAAGTTTATATTTTGATGCTGGAGAAATCCAAGCGATGAGACAAAAGTCTCGCACAAGCCATTTGCATCTTTTTAGAGCTATCAGAAGTGCAGTGACAGTTATGCTGTCCAACCCAACATACTACCTACCTCCACCCAAGCATGCTGATTTTGCTGCCAAGTGGAATGAAATTTATGGTAACAATCTGCCTCCTTTAGCATTGTACTGTTTGTTATGTCCAGAAGACAAAGTTGCCTTTGAATTTGTCTTGGAATATATGGACCGGATGGTTGGCTACAAAGACTGGCTGGTTGAGAATGCACCAGGAGATGAAGTTCCAGTTGGCCATTCATTAACAGGTTTTGCCACTGCCTTTGACTTTTTATATAACTTATTAGATAATCATCGAAGACAGAAATACCTGGACAAAATATGGATTATTACTGAGGAAATGTATGAATACTCCAAGGTCCGCTCATGGGGCAAACAACTTCTCCATAACCACCAAGCTACTAATATGATAGCATTACTCACAGGGGCCTTGGTTACTGGGGTAGATAAAGGATCTAAAGCAAATATATGGAAACAGGTTGTAGTAGATGTGATGGAAAAGACAATGTTTCTATTGAATCATATTGTTGATGGCTCCTTGGATGAAGGTGTGGCCTATGGAAGCTACACAGCTAAATCAGTCATGCAGTATGTTTTTTTGGCACAGCGCCATTTTAATATCAACAATTTGGATAATAACTGGTTAAAAATGCACTTTTGGTTCTACTATGCCACCCTTTTGCCAGGCTTCCAAAGAACTGTGGGTATAGCTGATTCTAATTATAATTGGTTTTATGGTCCAGAGAGTCAGCTAGTTTTCTTGGATAAGTTTATCTTAAAGAATGGAGCTGGAAATTGGTTAGCTCAACAAATTAGAAAACATCGACCTAAAGATGGACCAATGGTTCCTTCCACTGCCCAAAGGTGGAGTACTCTCCACACAGAATATATCTGGTATGATCCGCATCTCACCCCACAGCCCCCTGCTGAGTATGGTACTGCAAAGATGCACACCTTTCCTAACTGGGGAGTTGTCACTTATGGGGCTGGGCTGCCAAACACACAAACCAATACTTTTGTGTCCTTCAAATCTGGGAAGCTGGGGGGACGAGCTGTGTATGACATAGTTCACTTTCAGCCATACTCCTGGATTGATGGGTGGAGAAGCTTTAACCCTGGACACGAACATCCAGATCAGAACTCATTTACGTTTGCCCCCAATGGGCAAGTTTTTGTTTCTGAAGCTCTCTATGGACCAAAGTTGAGCCACCTTAATAATGTATTGGTGTTTGCTCCATCACCCTCAAGCCAATGTAATAAGCCCTGGGAAGGCCAACTGGGAGAGTGTGCACAGTGGCTCAAGTGGAATGGTGAGGAAGTTGGTGACGCAGCAGGGGAAATCATCACTGCCTCTCAGCATGGGGAAATGGTATTTGTGAGTGGGGAAGCAGTATCTGCTTATTCTTCAGCAATGAGACTGAAAAGTGTATATCGTGCTTTACTTCTCTTAAATTCTCAAACGTTGCTAGTTGTTGACCACATTGAGAGGCAAGAAGCTTCCCCGATAAATTCTGTCAGTGCCTTCTTTCATAACCTGGATATTGATTTTAAATACATCCCATATAGGTTTATGAATAGGTATAATGGTGCCATGATGGATGTATGGGATGCACACTACAAAATGTTTTGGTTTGATCACCGTGGCAGTAGCCCCATGGCTAGCATACAGGAAGCAGAGCAAGCAGCTGAATTTAAGAAACGGTGGACTCAGTTTGTTAATGTTACATTTCAGATGGAATCCACTATCACAAGAATTGCATATGTCTTTTATGGGCCATATGTCAATGTTTCCAGCTGCAGATTTATTGATAATTCCAATTCTGGACTTCAGATTTCTCTCAATGTAAATAACACTGAACATGTTGTTTCCATTGTAACTGACTACCACAACCTGAAAACAAGATTCAATTACCTGGGATTTGGTGGCTTTGCCAATGTGGCTGACCAAGGCCAAATAACCCGATTTGGTTTGGGTACTCAAGCAATAGTACTGCCTGTAAGACAAGATAGAGCTATTTTCCCCTTTGGATTTAAATTTAACATAGCAATTGGATTAATTTTGTGCGTTAGTTTGGTGATTTTAACATTTCAGTGGCGGTTTTACCTTTCTTTTAGAAAACTAATGCGTTGGATACTAATACTTGTTATTGCCTTGTGGTTTATTGAGCTTCTGGATGTGTGGAGCACTTGCACTCAGCCCATCTGTGCAAAATGGACAAGAACAGGAACCGAGACAAGCAAGAAACCTGTGTCTTCCAAAGGGCACTATGTGGATCTTCCTGATGTTGTCATTACCTCACTTCCTGGTTCAGGAGCTGAAATACTTAAACAACTTTTTTTCAACAGTAGTGATTTTCTCTACATCAGAGTTCCTACAGCCTACATTGATATCCCTGAAACCGAATTTGAAATTGATTCATTTGTAGATGCTTGTGAATGGAAGATATCGGATATCCACAGTGGGCATTTCCATTTACTTCGAGGCTGGTTGCAGTCTTTAGTTCAGGACACAAAACTGCATTTGCAAAACATCCATCTGCATGAACCCAGTAGGGGTAAACTGGCCCAATATTTTACAACAAATAAGGACAAAAAAAGAAAATTGAAAAGGAGAGAGTCTTTGCCAGAACAAAGAAGTAGAATGAAAGGCGCTTTTGACAGAGATGCTGAATA
This sequence comes from Geosciurus inauris, assembly GCA_004024805.1. Taxonomy (NCBI): domain Eukaryota; kingdom Metazoa; phylum Chordata; class Mammalia; order Rodentia; family Sciuridae; genus Geosciurus; species Geosciurus inauris. Next base: position 24,669 of record PVHX01014768.1, read on the forward strand.
TATTAGGGCTTTGAGGAGACACCTGGTCTATTACCCAAGTGCACGTCCGGTGCTTAGTTTAAGTAGCGGTAGCTGGACTTTGAAGCTTCATTTTTTTCAGGAAGTTTTAGGATCTTCGATGAGGGCATTATATATTGTAAGAGACCCTCGGGCATGGATTTATTCAATGCTGTACAATAGTAAGCCAAGTCTTTACACTTTGAAGAATGTACCAGAGCACTTAGCAAAATTGTTTAAAATAGAGGGAGGTAAAGGCAAGTGTAACTTAAATTCAGGCTATGCTTTTGAGTATGAACCATTGAAGAAAGAATTAGAAAAATCTGAATCAAATGCTGTCTCCTTATTGTCTCATTTATGGCTAGCAAATACAGCAGCAGCCTTGAGAATAAATACAGATTTGCTGCCTACCAACTACCAGCTGGTCAAGTTTGAAGATATTGTTTATTTTCCTCAAAAAACTACTGAAAGGATTTTTGCTTTTCTTGGAATTCCTTTGTCTCCTGCTAGTTTAAACCAAATATTGTTTGCCACTTCCACAAACCTTTTTTACCTTCCATATGAAGGGGAAATATCACCAACTAATATTAATGTTTGGAAACAAAACTTGCCTAGAGATGAAATTAAACTAATTGAAAACATCTGCTGGACACTGATGGATCATCTAGGATATCCAAAGTTTATGAACTAAATGCTGCAGGTCAGCAGAAATTTGCACTAATGCTTCCCAACCCGCTTTGTGGATATGGACTAGAAGAATTTGTTTATTCTTGTATTCTGTGCGTGTGCGTGTGTGTGCTCATATGTGTGAGTGTGTGTATGGGTCTTCTGTCTTTTATTTGCACAGAGAGATTATTTAAAAAATAGGCACCATATTTGGCCTAGGAGGATTTATTTTTATGTTACCACTTTTACCACTTTCCTTGCTTTTGTTTCTGAATTTTTGTCTGCTAAAATATTTCTGTTTTGGAAGTGTAGATGAAATTATATCGTGGGGTTCTGGGAAGATGGGAAGATTTTAAAAGATTTTGTTTAACTTGCCTTCTTCTGTAACTGTGCTGATCTATCTGGGGACCTCATACACTACTAAAGGCCTTGCAGTTGCTGCATTACCCAAGCATCTTCCTTTCAAGACGGACTACAAAAGTTCTTTATCGTTTTGAAAAGGTCTTTTAACACACTTATCTTGCACAAAGAAAAAGAAAAAAGTGAATTCCTTTTACTTTATATAACACTCAGTGTGATATCACTGGAGAAATAGCGTTAAATTCCTATCAAATTCCTTCTGGAAATACAGAATAAAGATTTTTTTTTTTTTTAAAGTCAGAAATAGTAACGTAGAAAGTTTCCTTAAAATTTTTTACTTCCAAATAGTAAGAAATAAGTCTGAACAGTCTGGGTGCTGAGGGCTGGTTTTTAGACATGCTTATCTGTTTAAAACTCTTTTTTGACTTCCTGAAGCTACAGCTGTTTGCCATTACACTACTCCCACCCTGTCCTTTTTGTCGCTGTCATGCAAAACAATCAGTAGTTACTAATTGCTAACCTCTTCGTATTTGCGGAGATTTCCTTTTCTCTGATGATTAATTTTGCATTAAAGACTGACACAGAATCAAATTTATTTTTTGTGGAATTACCACTGTATGAGTCAAGAAAGCAGTGCCACTGCTGCCAGTGTTTTCTTAAACTGGAGACAGAATTGGAAAACTGCCTGACTTTTCTTGCTTCCTTTTGAGTGAGTTTACAGACCGCCAGTGTCTGCAAAATTGAAGGCAAATGGGAGATGATGTCAGAGGCATCTGTTTCTTTTACCATCTGCATCTTATTATAAATGTAGTCAACATAAAATGTGGTTCATTTTGCTTTGGTGGGTTCTGAAATCAAAATGCTATGCCATTATAAGCCAGTGGAGTAATTACAATGTTTTGGATGAAAACTATCAGGCAGTGTCAAGACTTGATGAAAATCTTTGTACAGATTGCAGTCTTCTTCCTGATGCTTCAAACTACAAACTGTAGTTCCTTCAAGCTCTCTAACACTTGGAGTCTGTCATTCTGACCTAGATAAAAGTGGTTCTGTCTCAGTAGTTTGTTATTATGTCAAAATGTGCCTCTAAAGTGATAAAGCTGTGGATATGTTACATTCCAGCTAAATCTAACTTGGCTGTCATTTTCCTTCCATTATGATACGAGACTGCTCCCCTCCTCCACACTTACTTCCCATAACTCCCATAATTTTCCTTTTATGATAATGAAATAAATAAAAATTATATTAATGCAGGTTAAAAGGGCACTGAAGACTTAAATATACACTATTATTCTTAGGAAGATTATTTTATGTCAGGGTCAATCAACAAACAAAATTGCTACAGGTATGGTAACACTGTTTCCATTGTTGCTCAGAGTCCTCAGTGTTTGCTTTCAATTCCCAGGATGTGTGATCTCAAATCAGATCAAATAAAAAGGCTCCAGGTTGGAAGCAATATTAGGTCTGACTAAGGTAAGAATTACAAATGGGTGCAGGTATCAGAGAAGACAGGAGAAGCCATCCCTGCCTTTTTGGAACATACAGAAATGCCTGCAGAAGCAGAAGAGAGCTAAATGGAATACGTGAAGAAATGGGGAAAGGAGATATGTGGAAAATGAAAGAGTAATTCTGAGAATGAATATGGTAATATATTGATAGTAAAAGAAAGGAGGTTTACCCAAATGGTCTTCACAGTGGACCGTACTGTTCATCCTAACATAGGAATAGAGTTATCTGTCTCTGTAATCATTCATTCCCACTCCAGAGGAAAAATTTAGATGCAAACCCCACTACTTAGATAACTAATGTAGAAAGTTGGCTGAATACTTTACTTGAAAATTCTCCTGTGAGGAGTGTGCTGCATGGGGAAGGAGATGGCATGTCTACTGGATGTGTGTGTGCACAGACGATCACGCTTCTGCCTTGTAACGTGAGTACCTAAGGTGGCTGGTTCTCCGGTATATCCTCAGGTCCTGCACCTCAGGGTAATCCAGGAAAAATTTGAGTCACCTGTGCACTTTTACTCATCTTGCAAATAAGATTTGATTGCTAACACTTGTTTGAAACCTTTTATAAAATGTCCTACATTTAAAAGCCACTCCTTCTTTCAATCCCAAAATTTAGACCTAATTGGGGATAATCTGCACAACAATATTTTATTACAAAAAATAGCAATGAAATTTTGAAAAGATGTTTTTCTGCCAAAAGTAAAGTAACAAGTGGAATGATAATTTGGCTTTCAAAGTTTGAAATGACGGATTTTTCTCAGGATGAAATAGAAAAGCCTCATCAAAGTTGAATGTACCATAATGAAAAATCCAGAAAGCATAGGAAATACAATCTGCTTAGGAGAAGGAGACTAAATTTGTGAATTTGCTTCAATTTAAATTTTAAAATACAGATTTTATAAAGAAGATGACACAAAACCATGTACATACTGGGCCTAGATGCCAAAATATTAGACATTTGATTATCTTTTTGACAATAATTGATAAATACCTGGCAAGAATAGGATCATTTTTATTTATGTCTAATTCCAAGAAATATTAGAGGAATTGCCACATTGCCTTCTCCAAATATGTTCAAAGTACTCCCCTCCTATACACTAGCATATCTTAAAAATTCTCCTTTATGAATTTGTTACCCCTCCTCTCTGACACGTGTTTTTTCATTTGTTCTTTTTGGTTATACATGACAGTAGAATATATTTTGACATATCATACATACATGGAGTATAACTTCCCATTCTTGTGTCTGTACATGATGTCTGCCATTTAGTTTTGATTGGCAACATATGATAAGCAGAGAACTTTGTGCATTATCAAAGATCCTAGATATTCTTCATATATAAAGTATATCACATTTACTTATCTCCAAGAGAGTAAAAATGATAATTTTCAAATTACAATGTTGTTTGACTCCATTAACTTTGATCATAATTAGAAAAGTTTTCATTGATTAGGAAAAAATGTAAATAGAAGGTAATATGTTGTACCACCACTTTCAGGGTGTTTAAGATTTATCAAGATATTGAATATTTTTCCTTATTTATATGTTAACCATATTAATGTATCTGACCAATCATCATTTTACTACATTTTGGCAGAACAATTTTCCAAATAACTTAAGACCCAAGTGACTGGATTTTGCACAGAAAATGTTAGACACTTCAAAAACCACAGATTCTAACATTCCAAAAAGTTGTAGATGCTTGAGCTATAATCTGTATGGATTTATGTTATATTTAATCCAAGTATCATATTTTTAATTGATTCTGATTTCAAAGATGGATTTCAGCTAAGTCTTCCAAACCATGGGAATTTTTGTTTTTGTTTTTCTTTCACACCCTCTCTAGTTGTGTAGAAAAGAGAAAAACAAACAAACAAACAAAAAAAAACAGACTGAAGATCATAAATTAGTTTGTCAGTTCTCTTTCTGTAAGACTCTTCTATTAATCCAAAAATAAAAATCTAAAAGCAATGTGACTACAGTTAGGATAATTGCCATACCCCCACTTCTTTTAAGTCTTTGTGTAATTGTGCTAGGATTTAGTACAGAGTGAAAAAATGCAGGACAACTTTAATACAGATACACAGTCGAAAAATTTATCCAGTAAATGTGAACTCCACCCCTGTACCCACCCTGATGACAAGCCTTTCTCTTTCCTCTACAATTCCAAGTCCTGGCTCTTCAACTTTAAATGGCAAGGATATGCCTGTACTAAGCACCTGTGCTCCACATCTGCCCTCTGTTCCCACTACACACTGGTAAGATCTTTATTCAGCCATGATATTGCCAAAAAAGAAGAAACTTCTTGCAAGTTACTTGAAGGATATTAAATAATGCCTCAAGTAATAAGCATAATGACATAATGGAGTCTTTTTGAAATATAAGATCTGTCATGAATTAATCACTTAATATGTGCTACACATTGGATCATAAGGTTTGCATGTATCACATTTTGTACAGTCTTCACAGTTCTGCATAGTACTTATTTCACATATACATTTGAAACTTATGACAAGTGGTTTATCCAAATTAAATCAGCAGATAAGTGCTTTGACAAAGATTTATGCAGTTTTTCCAATTCCAAAAATCTCTGAAGAAATTCTGCCTATATCATTTATGCATTAATTCTGTAATTCATGCTTATCAGCTGTCAAAGTATTGATTACTCGAGGGAAGAACACAGAAATTAGTCAGCATGAATCTGCCCAGTAAGGAATTAGGCAATCGCTCTAAGACTTCAGAACTATCAGGAATTCATCAAGAAGAGAGGGAGAGGAGGGGTAATTATGACCACCCGAGGAAAGACAACAGAAGTGGTATCTGTTCTATAGTAGGCCTGATTTGTCTCCTTATTCCTGAAGCAAGGTGATTATAAGGAAAGGATAGTTCAGTGAGTTAGGGGAAATTATGACTGGTATGTTTCAATAGAGGCTACCACTTATTTTTCTGGCTTAGGTTTTGGCTCTAATTGTCAAAGCATGTCCTGTTGATGAGTAACCCTTCCAAAGAGATTGAGAGTTGTCCATAAATACAAATAGAGCAAAACCACTGGCAGTCTCATTGACGTTCTTACTTAACTGTTCCAACACACTATAAGAAAGAAAGTAGGTCAATAATCAAATATCAAGGGATGGATACCCTAAAGAGGAGGGAAAACTTGAGTGTGGTCTGACTGTGTGTGTGTGTGTGTGTGTATGTGTGTGTGTCTTTGCTAGTGATGGCAGTAAGGATAATAACTTTGTGCATTTCATCCAGGCTTCAGCAATTTTTTATTTTCCTCTCCTCCCCACCAACCCTCCACCACCTCAAGTGCCTCCAGCTCCACATTGACAGACAACTCTCAATCCAGGGAATGTGTTTATGGCCCCGCATCCATGGAGCTGACCCTTCTGCTAGGAACCATAAGAAAACACATTCTTCTTTTTACAAAGTTCCTATTATAAAGAAACCTACAGCAAGTGGAAGTGAATGTTCCCATCAATTCCATGACTTAAGGCTCAACCAAATATATTCAAATGGAATGAGTTTTAGTGGAAGCCCCAAACTTATTGCTCTTTCCCCTGCATTGTAAACAATGCCAAAGGGAAAGAGAAGGCCTATGAGAGAATGAGGGAAGGAAAATGGAGGGAAGAGGGGAAGGAAAGATGGAAGGGAAAGAGGAAGGGAAGGAGGGAGAAGAAAGAGGAGATGCTCAAGAAGAGTCATTACTAATATGGTTGTGTTGTGATCTAAACTAAAATAATAAATTTTAGATAAAACTTGACTAAAAACAAAAGTTATAATCTGACAGAAGTCATTTCATAATACATTGCTATTTCATAATACATTGTTGTTTCTCTATTTCTGTATTACCTCTGACTATTGAGATGAATGTAATTTTTCTTTCAAGTGTGTTAATATTGATATAAAATTTCACTTTTCAGTGTCTTGACTTCTCAAGTATTGTAGACATGAAGTGTTCTTCCATGTGTTGTCTGTTTCTTTCTGAACAAGGGATGGGCATTGATCTTAATCATTTAAGGACAAAAATGTACATGCTCATGAGACATCCTTGATGCTCATCCTTCCCCTTTTGGAAGTCAGTTCAGCTCCCATTATTATCACTTTCCTTAGTTACTAAATGAGTATATAAGCTCTCATCCCTGCTTTAAAATCTGGCACCCTTCTATAAGCAAAGCTTGCCTTATTCATGTTATGCAAAAAATACTCCAGAACTTGGTATATGACAGTGAAAGATACTGTCTAATTTTTTTGGTGTTTGTTGTTTTAATTATCTATTCCTCTATTTTGTTCAGAAAATTAATTTTGTTGTAGATTTGTTCAAGTTATGTGGAAATTTAAAATATGGCTATTATAAATTTACTGAGCTATTTTTTTATTATTTCTAATCAGTTATGCATGACAGCAGAAAGCTTTTTGATTCATCGTACACAAATGGAGCAGAGTTTTTTACTTCTCTGGTTGTACATGAAGTAGAGTCTTACCATTCATGCAATCATACATGTACCTAGGGTAATGATGTCTATCTCATTCCACCATCTTTCCTTTCCCATGCCCTTCCTTTTGCTTCATCCAAAGTTCTTCCATGCATCACATGCCCCCACCCCCATCATGGTTAGCATCCACTTATCAGAGAAAACATTCGGCACCTGGTTTTTTGGGATTGGCTAATTTCACTTAGCATGATATTCTCCAACTCCATCCATTTACCTGCAAATGTCATAATTTTATTCTCTTTTAATGCTGAGTAATATTTTACTGTGTATATATACCACAGTTTCTTTATCCATTCATCTATCGAAGGACATCTAGGTTGGTTGCACAGTTTAGCTATTGTGAATTGTGCAGCTATAAACATTGAAGTGGCTGCATCACTGAGGTATACTATTTTTAAGTCCTTTTGGTATAGACCGAGGAGTGGGATAGCTGGGTCAAGTGGTGGTTCCATTCCAAGTTTTCTAAGAAGTCCCATACTGCTTTCCAGATTGCACCAATTTGCAGTCCCACCAGCAATGTATGAGCGTGCGTTTTCCCCCACATCCTCATCAACACTTATTATTTTTTATATTCTTGATAACTGCTATTCTGACTGGCATAAGATGAAATCTTAGTTTTTATTTGTATTTATCTAATTACTAGAGATGTTGAACATTTTTTATATATTTGGTGATTGATGGTGTATCTTCTGAGAAGTGTTTGTTCAGCTCCTTGGCCCATTGATTGATTGAGTTGTTTGTTTTTTTGGTGTTGAGTTTTTTGATTTATTTTAATTTGATACCTTACAATAATATTTCACAATATGAAGAGGGATATATATATATAGTAATACAAGCAAGAAGTGATGAAATTACTTTCATTAGATACTTATTAAAGGCCAAGTTCATATACAGAATACAGCTAATAAAAGTTAACCTCACACAGAACAGATAGTTTTTACTGTTAATTATCAAACATGAGTCTGGCTACTGGCTACTTCAGTGCCAGCTAGAGCACAGCATGTTACAGCTGGCTTATGTACACCAGCCAACATGAACTTAAAACTCTCTAGGTTTAACAAATTGCAGTATACACACACATAGTTATTATTTTTTCCCCAACAATAATTACAAAACTCTCTAACATATCTCACTTTTGAACACAGGGAAATAAATATACATGTTTTTGTGCACACATTAAAACTTTTCAAATTTCCATTATCCTAAGAGGTAGATTTTCTCTGTATGACTGGTGATTGTCCTGATGAGTTTCTCACAGATCTTGTTTTAACCTTCTCCCATTTCCTTGTTTGAATTTGAAGAGAGACATTTTCATGACAAGTTATACATATATGTATGTATAGTGAATTTTATATATTGTATGAGATATGGAATTTGAACTGAATAAAAATTTCCTGAGCAATATCTATTAGCTCTGAGGTCTTAGGCAAGCTTCTTAATTTTAAAACTCTATTTCTCCATTTGGAAAACTCCTTCAGAGATCATGCAGGGATTTTTAAAAAATTAAGTGTGAAAATTAATAGAAAAAGAACTTTTTCCTCTTTGTGACCACCTCTGATTCACTAGTTTTATTGACTTGAAGGTGAAAGAGAGATAGCAGCAGTATGATTGCTTTGATTGTTCTACTGCATGTGCTCAAAGACACACCCATGTGTAATAAATTGTCTCATTTTCCCAGTGAAAAAAGATGTTAGTGTTTTCAGATAATTTGAGCATATAGAATAAAGAGAGGTAGGCCAAAGAATTATACATTCATGTTAATATTTAATATAATATTGAGTTGTACACACATGTGATGTGATTTAGAAGTACTACTTCTTTCTGTTTATACTTTGAAGAAACAGTTTTATTCAAACTTTCACTTCAGTATCTCTATCATTTCTGAATTTTATGTTTATTTAGAGCATGTTGTCTTTACCACTGAGGTTTACTAATATATAGAACTTTCTAAATTCAAGTATGATGTTATCAGTTTTATTCTATGTCATAAGTTCCATTTGTATATCAAGCATAACTTTATGTTTTTATCTTCATTTGGTGGATATACTATCTATATATACTATATATACTATCTAGATGTATATACTATCTTTTACATTTAAAATTATTCTAGTTTGTATTTAAATTTTCCCATAATTAAATACGCATAAGGCTTGGGATGCCTAAACTATTTGTAAATATTGTATTTACTCCCCTGTTTATGATGATGAAAACAAATATGTGTATTGTAATTATGTATATATAATAATATTATTATTCACTTTAGCACTCCCTATAACACAATATTATATTAATATAATTGTATCTAATATAGAATAACTTTTTGTTAATTTCTGTGTCATCCACACATATGCTTTGGATTAGGTAGCATGCTACAAAATCTTATCTTGTTAAGATGCTTTTTAGTTTGGATGTTTTCTTTCTTCTGTGACCATAGAGTGAGGTCCAGGAGAAAATTCTGGAGGCATTAGCCAGGAACTCAATCATTTAGCAAGGAGAGCAGAATAGCATGCATCCTGGCAGTGGACTGGTTAATAGGGATATGTTAGTGGGGCTCACAGCGTACTATCTTTAATAAAAAGGGACCCCTTTCTTGTACTTAGTTTTTCTTGGGTACTGCTGTCCATATTCTTTCACTGGTTGACTGTAAGCAATTAGAAACCCCTGTCATGTTGATTCTTGAATATGCCAGTTCCACTGTCACTACCTATCTGAGTATAGTATTTGGATAATGAAAAATCAGTTGAGAATAAAAAGATGCATTGATCCTAGCTGGAATGTGGGAAGCCCTCTACTATGGTATTAATAAGTTGTTGTTGCCAAAACTGGGATTTAAAGTTAGATTTCATATACTCATACATTCTACAATATGGTGCAAAACACATGTTAACAGAAACAATGGCGTTAAAATGAACATGAGCATGCTCACCATCTATCCTAAAACTGCATAATTAATACTGGTAGTTAATCCTCCTGACCCAGTGTCACATCCTCTGCTCCCACCAGACATCTTAGAGGTGACTTCTGTCCTGCATATTTCTTTGCTTTATTTTGTAGCTTCAACACACACACACACACACACACACGTAAACATACATTAAAGATATGTGTATATATATATACGCACCTATATGTGTATATAAATATACTGTCTAATTTTGTGTTTTTAAACTTTTAGTAAATAGTAATATACTGAATGTATTCTTATACATTTTTCTTTCCTTTGCTCAAAATTGTATCTAATGTATGTGATGTTTGTACGTAAAATCACATATGTTCACCCCCAGTCATGTTTCATCACATTAATATGCTATTATATAAACATATGATACCTTATTCAACTTTTAGCTTGATTTATTTTGGGAATATTTATAATTTTTTGTAAATTCAAGCAATGCTCTGTAAAAATTCTTAAGTACGTTCCATAGCATACATGTGTACATAGTGTATAAAAATTTTGCTTGTACTCAGAATCTTCACATCTGCACTTACCACTTTCCTTCCTAGAATATATTTGTAGGATTGAAATGTTCTGAGTCAATGTGCTAATGCATCCTCAACCATTATGGATGATGCCACATTATTTTCCAGACTGGCTATATAAGTTGACACTCTAGAAGGGTTTTGTTGTTCCAGATTTCCTTCTGTACTTGACATTTTCTGAGTTTTTAGTATTTTCCTCACTGGTGGGGTAAAAGGATGTCACATCTGGTTTGCATTTGCATTTTTCTAATTATTAATGACTCAGAGCATTTAAACACAAGTATGCATGCACATGTCCACAGACACTAGTTTTTCTTCTTTTCATTTTTGTTTATTTTGTGAAATGAAATTCATAGTTAATGTCTGTTACCCCTTTTCCTATTAAGTTGTTTTTTTTCTCTAAGTCATTGAAGCTTACCATATATTCTCAATACAAATCCTTTTTTGATTATATATTATGGATACATTTTTGGCTTATATTTTTTATCTTTATAGCCTGACCTTTGTTGTGTCTTTAAATACATAGCTTTCTTAATTTGAATGGAATCAAATATGTCAGTGTCTTCCTTTATTATTTGTACTGTTGTGCCATCTTATTAAAATTTCTTTCCTGAGGTATTGGCTCTTAAAAATATTCTCCTAAGCACTCTTTCATTAATTATCTATTGTTGCATGAAAGTGGTACCACAAACTTAGTGGCCTGAAATAACAACATATCTCAAAATACCACTGAGTCACGAGTCCACCCTTGGCTTAGCGTGGCTGTCTGCTTTAAGATGGTTAACATAGCTGCAATCTGGTTGCTTCCCTAGGGCTTCAGTCTTACCTGTGACTTAACTGGGGAGGCATCTGCTCCTGTGCTTACATGGTTGTTGGTGAGATTTAGCTCCTTGTTGGCTGCTGAACCAAAAGCCATAGTTCTTTTCTGGCTGTTGGCTAGAGAGCACCATCCATAGCTTACAATGTGGGCCTCTGCATATATCAGCTTCATTAAAGCCAAGAAAAGAAAAAATCAACAGATAAACTCTACAGACAGTGTCATGCAATCAGGGAACTGACACATATCACCTTTGCTGTGTTCCATTAGAAGCCAGTCACAGGTTCCATCCACACCCAGGGGCAAGAGATTAATTATAACAGGGCAGAAGTGCAGGCAATTGGGGTAACTTTAGAGTCCGTCTGTCAGATTTTGTCATCCATATTTAGCACTAACTGTTTTTTTCTGTTATGAGATTTCTTTTTGTTTCTTTTTCCTGTGTGAATAACTTCTTGTCCTAAAAGACTGAATCTTCTTTTCTTTCCCACTGACTTTCAATACCAACTCTACCATATTCAGGTCCTTATCTTTTGTGTGAATCTGTTTCTGGGCACTACTCTACTGCACTGGCAGATTTGCTTATCCCAATGACAATATTACTTTGCCTAAATTCCTGTGATCTTATAGCTAGCCTTGAAATCTGGCAATGAAATTCTCTTTTATTTTCTTCTTTCTTCACATTTTCACAGATGTACTTTTTTTTTTTAAATATTTTTTTAGTTGTAGATGGACACAATATCTTTATTTATTTGTTTTTTATGTGGTGCTGAGGATCGAACCCAGTGCCTTACGCATGCGAGGTAAGCGCTCTACCGCTGAGCTACAATCCCAGCCCCTTTCACAGATCTACTTAAGCCTTTGTTCTTCTATATGCCATTTAGGATGAATTTTCACAGTTTTTCAAAACAAAGAACAACACATTTAATTATAAAGATATTACATCCTTTTTGGGAAATTGACATCTTTACCTTGTTAGTTCCTATTCGTAGGCATGATATGCCTCTCTTTTACTTAATATTTGTTAATCCTTTGTTTATTTTAAATCAGAGCACTTCACATATTATTACAATGATATTAATTTTTAGTTAAATGTCTAAATTTGATTTTGATTTTTATGTATTTATTGTCTTAGGGATCTTATTAAATATTCTCACTAATTCAGTAATTTACCTGCAAATTCTTTTGAAACATTTATGTATATGGTTTTGTAATATGTACTTAATGAGAATTTTATTTCCTCTTTTCTACTTGAGTTACTGCTTAATATTCTTACTGCATTTGTTAGGAACCTTCTGTGAAATGTTAACTAGATTTGATAATATTGGATGTTCTTGTATTAACCCTAATGTTAGTGGAGTGTTCCTGTTGTCTCACCTCTGATCAAAATGATCATGTATAGTTCATAGTTTCTCCTTATCATTTACCTAATTCTTACTATCATAGTCTTTTCTTCTATTCCTAGTTTCGTATGTGACTATTTATCACAGGAATGATGAGATTTATTGAATGTTTTTTTCATTATCCTATTGAACTAGTCTTGTTTCTTTTCTCAGTCTTTAGTGAATTATGTGAAAATACTTTTTCTTTGAGATTAAACCCAACTCAGTTTCATATGATAAGACCAGCCTGGAAAAGGATTTATATTATTTGTGTTTGTTGTTGGATTGTTAATAATTAAAGACATGAATATCAACATTTATAATTACGATTGTCTTATTTTTTTTTCTCATCTGGTAATAGTCCAATTTTGAAGTCAACATTATTCTTATTACATAGAAGAAATTGGAGATATTCTATTTTTATGTTCTCTAGAAGAGTTTGTATAAGATTGAAATGATCTAATACTAGAATCTTTGTTAGAATTCATTTGTAAAGCCATTTGACCATTGCATTATTTTTATGGGGCTATTTTTACTTCATATAAAATTTTATTTGATGCTTATAGGTTAATCTTATTTAACTAGCATATTTATGTTTCACTCTGTTCTGACAAGTTATATATATGTATATATGTACACAATGTATATACAATTGTGTGCATATATATATATATATACACACACACACATACACTGTGTGTGTGTATGCATATTCTTATTTTTTCTTTTTGTGGTGCTGGGGATGGAATTCAGGGGTGTTATGTTCTAGCCCTTTTTATTTTTTATTTTGTGACAGGTCTCACTAAATTGTTGAATTTGTATTCAAACTGGGTGTCCTCCTGCCTCAGCCTTTCAAGTTGCTGGAATTACAGGCATGTGCCACTGTATCTAGATGCCAAGTTATGTTTTTAGAAATTTGTTCTTTCCTTTTGTTTTCATATTCATTAGCCTACATTTGCTCAAAATTATATTGCCTCTGTCATTACCCACCCCACACATTTTTCTATTGAATATCTTGACTTTATTAAGTTTTTATTTCTTGATTGCAGTTTTCCTTTTATGTAAGTCTCTCCAATCATTAACTTAGATTTTTCTGTTTCAAATTTCTATTTTATGTGTATTTGATATTGTATTAATTTGACTTTGGCTTTTCAGATTTCGATCATTCAAATTTATTTTATTTTATTTTTCTAATTTTCTGTTCACATTGTGTTTTGTGTCTTTTAAAATTAGATATATGTCTCATTTTTTGTGAATGTCCTCCAGCAAAACCTGGAGGGATTTGCTACTTACTGCAGTGAGAGGCAGTTAAGAAGCATGATTTTGTTCTGGAGCACTGTTGGCAGGACATAGGGACAGTGCTGTGATTTTATATCTGAATAAATGTTATCTAAAAGGAAGGAAGAATAGAGACAGGCTGAAACTAATTGGCAAGGAAGTAGCTATCACTCATGTTGGCTGTGAGATCAGGACAAGCACGACATGGTGTGCATATTTATGCCTTCTCTGTCTTCAGGACACAATGACAGAGTCATCTTGTTTTTGTCTTGAGTGGCTATGTTCTGTCAAATTTCTTGTGTTCAACAGGTCTCAAGGCCTGGCTAATGGTGGCAGGCTAGCCCCTCAGTGTCAGGAACATGCCTTTTCCATTCTCATTTTAAAAGACTTATGCTTTTTACTGGGTTCATTTAAAACTATTGTTTATCTTTAAAACCATGTTGCTTGATTCCACATTTATTAATATGTCCTTTTGTAGTTTTCTAAGTATTTTCTGGCTTTATGTATGTATGTCATGGTGTGGCATGACACTCCGCAACTATGAGTTACTGATGCTTCATTTATGGCTTTTTTGGTTATCTTGTGTCATTCCTTATCTTAGCATATTGCAACTCCCTTTTGCTTAGTTATAGCATGTGATTTTTTTTCATTTTGATATTTTTAAACATTTTGTATATTTCAGAACACATCCTTTTTTATTGTTATTTTTATATTAAAATAGAACATAATTGGATTTTCATTCATATCCTAATAATAATTGTCTTCTGTCTGGCATGTTTAATCTATTTCCATTCATTGATTATTGATATGCTTGAATTTATTTGTAATAATCATCTTTTTGGTTATAACTCTATTTACTATATTCCCTTTTTATTTTCTCCTTTCTTGAATTACTTTGAGATGATTAGTTCCTCCCACACTTTCATAGTTATAGAAACAATGTATCTTATCTTATTATTTTAAGGCTTATTATATGAAAAAGAGAAGTGAATATCACTCTTTTATACATTCAGTACTTATTTATCTTTGTCCATATGTTTAACTTTTTTTTATATTCACTTTTCTATTTGAGCCTTTCTTCTCTGGCCATATTTTTCCATCTAAGTATAATCCTTAATATTTTCTCAATTTTTGTTTTCCTTACATATGCCTTTCATTCTTGTAAGGTACATTTGCTGAACATACAGACTTTAGTTAACAGCACTTTAAATGTATTATTCCACTTACCTCTTTCACCTATTATCGTTTTCTCAAGTGAAATAGAAAGTGGAGTCAACAGCTGAGAATAATGATAGGGAAGAGGTCTTGGAAGTTGAAAAAGAAAAAAGAAGGTTTAAAATAGTCATCTAGGAGAGTGGAAGAGAAAAGCACGTGTGTGGGGCGGCGTTGTGCCATTGCTAGACAACGTCCCGTGGCCTCCTTGGAGGGACGGCTGTGCATTGAAAGCAGGAGACCAAGTTTTCCCGTTTTACTCAGCTGCACCCACACAAGCCTGGAAAAAACAGAAAGCAGGAATGAACAGATTGTGTGTGTGTGTGTGTGTGTGTGTGTCCTGGGAGTGGGATGACAGAAGAAAAGAATGTGAGATTTGGTTGAATGTGAAAACTGATTATCAAGGGAAAATACACCTCGGTGGAAATGAGGCTTATATGACAACTTTAAAAGATTTTAGATTCTGGTGGCATCAAAGAACATTTGAGTGGAGGTACTAGAGGGTAAGCTAAACTAAAACAGCCATTTAGCACTTGTAACTTTCATTATTGCCTCATGAGCCAAGAAAGCTTATAGAGCTCAGGTCACCATCACTAAATTCCAGGAAGGATCTCCAGCATCCCAGGTGATGTTCTGATCGTCCATCCAGCAACTTTTCAAAATTATGGAATTACTTGAGGAAATTTTGTTTAGTCAGATTTTTGTGTCTCTGGCAACTCAGAAAAGGAAAGATTAATTATGGCTCTCGTTTTCAGGAAGTTTGAGTACATGGTCAGTAGACTCCAAGGCACAACATCATGGAAGAAAGGTGTGTCAGAGGAAAAAGCTGCTCATATGACCTACTTCCTCTCACCTCCCAATATTTTATTAGCTCTCAATGATTAATCTATCAAATGGATTAATCCACTGATGAGGAGAGAGTCCTCCTGATCCAATCATTTATTGAAAGCCCCACCTCTGAACCTTGCTGCACTGGGGAACCATGCTTTCAAAATTAGCTTTCAGAGGACATTCTAGGTACAAACCATGACACAGACGAAAGCAGAAGCATTAACCTCTTCAGATTCAGAATTCCTTGGGCTGAGATGGTCCCTGGCATCTGCATTTTGTAAACTCTCTATTCCATTGAGTAGCCATGATAGAGATCCACTGCATTAGGCAGATAATATTCCAATCAATTACAGTTGTTTCTGGTTTTTCATGGTAGTTTTGATGTATAAAATTGTTGCAGACACTAAATTATTAAATACTTCACCATTATTTCTAGAAGTACAGGGTTAAACCAGATTCAGGAAGGTGCTGTTCACATTTTTATCAACCAATCAGTATATAAACTGTTATTAATGTAGGCTTTTATTTTAAGACATCTTGTTTAATATATTTTAATTTGTTATCATTTTTTAAATCAATACCTGAATGGAGCTGATCTAACACTTGTATCTTTTTCTGTAAGCTATATCACAGTCTTCTTACACAAAGAACACTAGACAGTACTTCAGCATCATATATTTCTGGTCCATTATGAACAGTCACTGAAAAAAACATAAAAATGTTTGAAAATGGCACTAAATAGACTCTGCAAAGCATACTTGTTTATAGTCAGAAAAATAAAAACAAGGCAGAACACTGCCTTGTTCAATCTCAGCTTGAGAGGTACTTATCAAGTGTCTCAGGTTTTTGCCATTCTGTGCATATCTATCCCCAAATGATCATGTGAAATGATTAATGATTTTGGAAATGCAAACAAATTTCTCTAATAGCAAATTGAAAAATACAGAATCTATAAATAAAGAGAAACGATTGTACCTGATATTCCTTCTCCTAATCCAGCTCTGGTTTTTCAGGGACTCATGCAGTAAATTGTCACTCACCCCACACCCTTTCACTCATCTGAGCTGTCTCTGGCTCCACTTTCATGGCCAGAACTATTGTCTGCCTCTGCCTTTCAGTCTGTGGCAAATGTTTGTTCTGATGGCATCCTCTTACACTTTCCTTCATTTTCAGCATTTTCTAGTGTGATATTCTTTACTCTCATTACAGTGCTATGGGAATAAATCACAAAATGACATATTTTTGATTTCTTAAATGAATAGGAATAGTTTGAAGAAAATTTTGAAAATGTAGGAAAATATAAAGTGCATCTAAATATTCCTCCCTGAGAAATATCTTCTATTTAGCGTTCTTTTGCTTTCAGTTTTATGAAGTTATGTAAGTAGATAAAGTTATCTAAAGGAGAAACACCTACAATAAACTTTTTAATTTATAAGGTAGATGTGGGTTCAGTAATATTAATTCTAATAAAGCTATTGAGCTAATTACCAATTTCTTTAGATATATTTCAAATTTATTCTTCACAATGGCATCTAAATTGATTATTAATATCTCTAATACTCAGGGCATCTAAATTGATTATTAATGTCTCCAGTAATATTCATAATGAAAACTAACACTGTGTTTCTCCATGTAACCAAAATTAGATTGCAATGGACTGTTGATATAAGGGTAAACATAACCTTTACAAATTATTGTAAGAATATAACTCTTAAGAATTGTACCTAAGCCAGCAACCATATAAGAAAATATTGAGAGATACTCCTTTTAAATCTTTATGTCCACAACAGAAAAATAACATCAACAATATTTTAAAAGGAACACCAGGTAGAAAACCTTATTTCACTATAAAACTGGTCAAGATTTATTGTATCTTTATTATAGAAAATGTATAAATCTCTAAGTAAAAAAATAAATTAATATTCCAACCTAAAAACAGGGAAAAGTCAAAGTGATAAAATTTATAAAATAAACAATCTGTTTTGAACAATTCAGGAATAAATTTTTTAAATTTTCTTTTACAATTTGTATCTTAAACTCCAAATTATTTCTTCTTAAAATGTGCCCTCCCACAACTAAATATATCGGAGAAAAACAGAAATACAGGAAAATAATAAAAAGACTAACACTCTTTGGAATTAAATCCAAAGTTTCTAGGATTACTACCATACAAAAAAGTAAAGATCTGTAATTCCATGTGGCCAGAACTTTGACTGCTTCTCACTGGTATAAGGTGTCACCATTGATGACTGGTTCTGTTTAACTAAATAAATGGCACTTCTCTACATGGGCCAGAGTCATATTCTTAGGCCATTTCTGTGCAGTTCACTTTGGTAAGCCATACGTAAAGGCCAGTTTATTCCAGTTCATCTTTTTTCTTAGTCTTGGTTTGTTTTTTCAAAAGCACAGCTCACAGGACCATTTTTACCAGGTGTAGAAATGCTGCCTACATTAGCTAAATAATTGTGTAGAAATCAGACAGTTCCTTCCACCCTTTAGGCCCTTTTGTTGAGCCTGATTAATAGCCTAAAATCCCCTCTCGTAATTTTATTCCAGGAATTTTCTCATACCTAATTGTTTTGAGGTCATGCAGAACTAAATTTCAAGACTTCTTCACTTTCAAGTTTAAAAAATAGAGACTGGGAACAGATCACTTCGTTTTCAAAAAAACATTCTTGTTCCCTTCAGTGAAGAGATCAGTGCTCACTGTAGTGACCAGGCTGATATATA
Organism: Geosciurus inauris; assembly: GCA_004024805.1. NCBI lineage: Eukaryota > Metazoa > Chordata > Mammalia > Rodentia > Sciuridae > Geosciurus > Geosciurus inauris. The sequence goes on from PVHX01014768.1 coordinate 43,427, forward strand.
TCCCTGACCACAGGTAAGGGACTTGCTCTTCTCAACCTACAAAAGTCTTCTTTAATCAAGGCAGTAGGCACCAACTTATATGAAAACTAAGACTGTTACAACTGTGTTTCTTTTTTTTTTCTCTCAGTTTAGACACTAGGGGAGAATCAGAAAGCAGATTCTGTCTAAAAAAGGAACAAGTTAGAAAGTAAAAGAAAAAAAAGAATACAGTTGAACAATAAATATAAACGCTGTCATTCTCGTTAATAAGTATACAAATTCAAAATTTTCAAGAGAGTTCTAAGAATGGAAGTTTCTGGCTCAGTTTTATCTACTGAATATAAAGCTAACTTGCTGAAGTGTTTTTAAAAGTAAAACCGTTTCTTTTTTAAGTTAGGAAGTGAGAACACGTATTCACTTTTCATGTGTATTCTTTTGTGTATATTTCTCAATTTATGTATCTTAGTATTTCATCTAGAAAGGAGTGTTCAGCTTACCAGACAATATATTAATGTCTAGATAGTGGACAATCTTAAAGAAGAAAGAGCTTTAGAGTTGGAGGAATTATTTACAACATCTTCTCTGGCTATGAAGAGAATTCTACCTAAGAAACAAGTTATTTTTCCCATTGGCCCATTGTCATTAATAGATTTTTTTACATGAAAAAATTCTAAAAGTTACTCCAAGTCTTACTGCCAAACAAAGATACATAAGTATCTTTGATGATGTTGAATGCATTTACTTTATATTAGTTTCCTTTTGGAAAACAAATCTGCATTTTGAAGTCTAAACACTTTTTGAACTTGAGAGCTTAATACTATAAAATGATCAGTATTCAATGTGACTTTTAAGGTTAGAAATTGCTATTTATAGTTAAACTTGGACAAAATATTGAGTTTTTTGTCAGAATGTATTCTTATTGGCAAAAAAACGAAAAAACAAAAAACAAAAAAACTAAATTAAAAATGCTTCATTTTCATCATTTCTTGAGATTCTAGAAAGTACAGGTTATCTTCCTAGCAGTGTCCAGTTTTCCATTTGACTGCACTCCTATGATACTTAAATAACCTTGAAATCAGACTCAGATCTGATGCAATCCTTACTAGCGGGTTCTAAATGAGGAAAACCTGCAGATAAAAGGAGGGAAAGTCTGACTAAGACAATTTGGAAGGGTTTTGATATGCTAATTAAACGATCCAGGGTTTTCCAAAACATTAGGCATGGAGATTCACACCCATTCAGGCAGCCTCCAGTTAAAACACACATCCTTGAAAGTACTCTCACTTTCAGTAAAGAACTGCACAGTTACTGCAAAAGAACAGAATGAATCCACATTTCGTCCTTAATTTTGCTACTTTTGTTTCATAGTTTTAAATTTTACCTTTTATGCAAATACAATCACAACCCCAAATTGAATAACTTAGCAGCTTCATGATGTACACATTCCCTCCTGAGCAAAATTATCACTGTTCAAGTAATATTCTGTCTAAATTTTCAACCACGATAAACCTCGTTTACTCACAAGTGGTGACTAAGGCACTTCTCACAGTCTGTGTAACTTTATTTTTATGAGATGTTGCACTTGTGTGGTTTACTTCTCAGTGACATGAGGGGTGGTTAAGATCAAAACAATATTTTGATGTGTGACCAATAAGGGCAAAAATACTGATGTTTTCTCTTAATGAAAAAATTTGGTTTGCACTAAAAATTAAAATTGGGAGAATATGAATATTTGAGCAAGCATTAGCGTAAACCTCTCTGGTCAAAATTATCACATTACTTTGGGAATCTATCTTCAATTGGGTGTAAGAAAGTCTAATTATGACTTATGCATTACTTGCTTGAGTTTCACTCCTTATTTGAACAACATTCACACAGATAGCAGCTATAAACTATATAGAAAATACAATATAGAAATATAGAAAATACAAAAATAGAAAAAAAAATACCAGAAGACATTGGAGAGTGATTAAAAAGAACAAACTGTAAAGAAGTTCACCTTTCACAGAACGGAAAGGCACAATGATTTTCTGATTTTTACCACTTTTAGCTTGAGGACAGTCTTAAACCATGCATGACTGCCAAATCACCAACTGCATACTCACTGGAAAGTGAGAGAGAACCAGAGAAAAGGAAAATGGAAGAATGTACTCTACTGTAGCATTGATAAAAGATAAGGTAGTAACATTTAATAATAGGGAACTCATATCCTGAGAGAAAAAAGTAATGAAGAACTCATAACAATGGATGAATAGCATAGACATTTTCCCAAAACGTTTTTTTTTTGGGGGGGCGGATATCGGGCACTAGACTACTGAGCCACAACCCCAGCCCTATTTTGTATTTTATTTAGAGACAAGGTCTCACTGAATTGCTTAGTCCCTTGCATTTGCTGAGGCTGGCTTAGAACTAGAGATCCTCCTGCAATGCACCACCCCGTCTGGCTTACCAAAACCATTTTTAAAAATGATTTGAACATATGGAAACACATTTGACCTCCCTCATAATAAAAATATACACATAAAAACCATTATATTTAAATCAGATTTTTAGCCTTTGCTGCTATAGTGTTTTAGAACAATTGTCAGCCACCTGCTGGTGTCTCCTGTCTGGATTCTTGTCTTGTGAATTTGAAGAATGAAATCCACATTCAAGGAAGAGTGAGCATAAGAGTATGATTTATTGATGTGAGAAGAAAAGAGACAGAGATCTCACAGGGCAAGAAGGGACCAAATGGGGGTTCCACTTATGTGTACTAATCTAGGGATTCGTGTAAGTGTTGGGTAGGGGTATTGATGCTAATCAGGTCTTGGAAAAGTACCAAGGCTATTGATCAAAAAATATGTTAAATAGGGATGAGGAAAGATGAGGCTATTGATTAGATCTTGAGTCTGTAGCTTTTACTTAGGTCTGTCCTGCCTCCCTTCCACAGATGCCTGAGACAAAGGAATTGTCTTGAAATATTTATATTGGTTTGGAATATTTATATAGTTTAGTTTCAAGGAGTGGCTTTTACATTTAAAAAAGCTTAGTTGGGGCCCATTAACCTATTCATCTTATTCAGTATCACTAAAATAGTAATAAACTCTACTAAAAAGAATACGTAGAAATATGAACTATCATACATACCTAGTATAAAGGCAAACTGGTGAAATCCTTAACACATGGAATTTGTAAATATTTAACAAAGCTAGATATGTGTTAACTTTTGATCCACAACCCAAATTCGAGGAATTTACCCTGAAGGTATATTTTATTTAGTATAAAAGTGTAGATTTTCTTTTAAATAACACTTATTTCTTTTAAATGTTTATTTTCTTTTAAATATCATCTATTTATTTTTTGCAAATATTTTATATATACACTTTCTGTATTTTCTTGTTTTAAAATAAAATAAACAAATATCTATCCATGAATTTGAGGATAGACCTAAGTGAAAAGGATAGACCTAAGTGAAAGAAAATAACACTTAAAAAGAAACTGCTAATTTTTTTTAAGAAGAATGAATTTGATTATTTATTGGAATAGAATGTTCTCCACCTCAGAGTGATAACAAGACTTGGATTTAGTTTGTTTTTTTTGTTGTTGTTGGTTTGTTTTTTCAGTGGAATGATCACACAGTAAACTATTTCCCCAGACATTTATTTTTGCACAACTTCACTTATACATTCTCATTTCTACAAGCTTTTCTTCTTGCTTTCAGATAGCTGTTCTTTAGTGGATTTTTGGTCTGTGGTCAAAGGTGCTGGTAAGTGTTTCCCTGGCTTTCATTACAGATATGTGTTGTTGGAATATAAAGCGGTTGTTTTTCAAGACCCTGGGTCTCTCTGTTATGCAAAAGTGCCACCAGGAAGCTCTCTGCTTGAGGGACTGTTAGTTTCCATTGTGGATTTGCCTGGAACAAGGTTAATCCTGGGTGTCAAATGTTTATAAGAAAAAACTCCCAGCCTTGTTGGCCCCTAGAGTGCCTCTGGAGATGTCTGAATATACCCTAAAGATAAAGCAAGCACAGCCACCAAGAGTCTGCTGGCTGTCTGGCAGATTCAGCTCTGACTCTGAGGCTGGTTTCTCTTTCTTTTCTCACATTCAGTATAGTCTTGGAAAGTTCTTCCCAGCATCCTTTTGTGTTCTGGGGAATTAAGGGAGGCCTGCCATGTTCTGGATGAAGTATCCCTGAGCTCTGCCTGAGGGTGAAGAAGGGGCACCACAATGGTTGCTCACCAGTATCCTGCAGCAGTGGTGTCCTGGAGATGGTCAGCAGGAGAGGCAGCAGTGAGGTAAGGAAGGGTGGGAGGGGACATGTAATGGACACCCATGAAGCACCTCCTTGGCACATGTGAGGCTCGGGATTCAATCCTTAGCACTGGGGAAAAAGAGAGAGAGAGAGAAGCTATGGAATGAGGCCTGCTTGTTGTGTAACTTTGTGTGTCCCCCTACCCCTTTCAAACACACTCAAAGTGCTGTTGATCTACATGGAAAATGTTTAGTCTTTCCATATCTTGCTTTTCTCACAGAAAGAGGAAATCAAAAAGGAAAAGAAAAGAAAGAAGAATTAAGGGAGGACTTCTCTCCCCAGGAGATGAGGCCAGACTTCCATTTCAGCACAAGGAGAAGTGTGGAGGCGAGGAGGCCCACCTAGCCCAGAACAGCCATTCTCACTTTGCTTCTGGAGATCATCCTGTCACCCTGTGAGCTCCAAGTCTGTAGAAACTCATTTGCAGCCTGTTCCAGAAACATTCTGCCCAGTTCTCACACTTCCACCTTGAACCCATGGCCCTTCTTGCCTGCATCACTGAGGGCCTGGGGTTGGCCTGAGCCTGCACACTGAATTTAGGACTTGAACAATTCAGAGATGATTGAGAGCAGAAGAGTATAATGTCCTTTATACTTGACAAAAGTAGAAATGAAAATCGATTTTGAAATCATTCTTGACTCAGGAGAATAGTGAAATATAATACCCAAGCTCACCTTTTATTTTGCAAATCAAGTATTTCTCTTGTTGAATTTACAGGAATGCATTTACACATCCAATTAAAATCTCCAGATCTTTTAAAAAGAACTACTCCAAAGAGGTTTCCTCTCCTCTGACACTATACCACTGAGATTTGAAAAGTGCCAGACTTTAGTTTGAGTTCTGTAAAATGTTGTCTGGGTTTCTACACAGCCTACCAGATGGCCGACACCACTTTGTTTCCTCTTGATTTTGTTTCTATTGCACTGGTTATTCCTCCCAGCCTACTGCCATCTATAAATCCTGAAACTATGCCCTTTATCTGTCTTCCTTCTGGTTATTAATTAAATATTTTTAACAAGACAGGGAAAAGAGCCAACACACTATAGCATATTGCTAAAGACAGCTCTACTTTGTGGTTTGATATTTATTAACATTTGTTAGAAACGTAGCTACAATATGACTTGATTTTTTGGTGAAAAGCTATTACCTTCCTATGGCTTCTTTTCTTTGTCTTTTAGAGTGGGGTAGATTTTATAGCAGTGTTTTTCATGCCCTCTGTTCTCTTTGTGAGAGAGGGTATTGCTCTTCAAGTCCCAGTTGTGAGACATCTATGCATTTGTGAAATACAATAAAAATAACATGCAAAAATAAAATTACTAGAAAATAAAATATAAAAAAATAAGTACAGACAATTTTATCCTTAGATTTAATAGATAAAACCATGTCTAATATTCAAATAAGATACACACTAAGAAAAAAGGTTGCAAAACAATACCCATTATTAAAATTATGTTTGTAGAAAATTAATATAACATACT
>PVHX01014769.1:0-49185 GCA_004024805.1 Geosciurus inauris
AAAAATGAAATAGAGACCACCTCCTCCACAGGTTCTAGCTTCTGTTCTGTATCAAAGAAAGGGATTTGGGATGTGAACATATCTTAAAATTTTAGATTGTAAATACCCACAGTTTCATAATTTCTTTCTTCCCCCAGTTTCAGCAGGGATGAACTATATTCAGTTGATTAAGGTGAATAGAATATATGTGCACCAAATTAAAAAAAATGTGGACTATGGAATCTATTCCCAAATATAGTCAGGTGGATTTTAGTTATTTGGGAACTACTCTTGAAATAAGTTCAGTTTTCTTCATGGAAAAAGCATTTGGCTTTGTGTAAGATGGACCCTTTTAGAAAGCTCTGTGGTGACAATATTTCTTACTACTTCCCAAGGGTTGAAATGGAAGGGTTTTTTTTATTTTGTATTTAATCACAAACTTAATTTGATCTACATGCAAAGATTTTCAGTCTCTCCAGACATTCAAGGTATCAATAATAGAGGAGCTACTGGGCAGTGTGTTGTTTCTCATTGAATATTCAGTGTGTGGTATGAAGATTTATCTTGTAAATATCACTGGTTACAGCCTTGTAAATTCAGAGATACATCATTTACAGTTTGGCTTTGAATATCAAGAAAATGAAGGGAGAATGGTATTTTAAATGAAAAGATCAAAAAGGGTAATTAATATTTCATAATCTTAATTAACTTTTCTAATATACATTGATTTTTAATGTTATTGGGGTATAAGGTGTGATTATTGCCTTCCTCAGCCAAACAGCTAATCTAGTCACAAAGTTGAATGTTAAAGATTATATGAACATCTTTTTTGGTTCAAGAAATTAGTCATTAAGTTCCTCAATTAGCTCTGTACTTATTCTGGGGAAATTGCATTACACAAGTGAGTAAGATTGCAAACTTTAAGAATAAGGAACAAGTTATTAATCATGTTGGATTGGAGTCCACTGGTGACAGATATGTGAATTGCTAGATTTGGGGAAAAAGAAGTGTACTCCATGTTCATCAGACCATCAAGGTCAAATTCTTTCTCAGTTAAAAGTTTAACTTCCACTTGCCTGATATAATTTAGTAAAGTAAGTATGGCCTAAGACATGCCTGTCTAAGGGTATAAAACCAATGTGTCATTTTTAAAAAATTTTTTGGAGTCTTAAACCTTTTGTTTCATTTTTTTTTTTTCTCTTAGCTTTTCTGCTGCTATGTGTTACCCTTAAGGATAAGAGCATTTTAGGTCAGGATGGCAAGACTTTGATCTCAGGAAACTGAGTTGCTAAAAGTAAGACAGCATGTGGCATCTCCTCGACTGCTCAAGAATTTAGAAAAATCATTCTTCTTCATCTGCTTTGCATATGATGGGGTAGGTCAGTGTAGAGAGTATACACTGATTTGGGGCATAGACAATGACTATTCTGACAGCTAATTGCTAGATCCCCTGAAGACCACAGGGGAGCTTATGAGAAAATAGAGACACTGGTTCATCTACTGAATTTCCTGTTAGCTTTGAAGAAAAATCTTCCTTTCCTTCCTCTGAACATCTTATAGTTCTCTTGTCAAAACCATTCATGTGGGGGCTGGGATTGTAGCTCAGCGGTAGAGCGCTTGCCTCGCATGCGTGAGGCCCTGGGTTCGATCCTCAGCACCACGTATAAATAAATAAATAAAGCAAATGTCTATTGACAACTAAAAAAAAAATATTAAAAAAAAAAAAAACCATTCATGTGATAGTGGCACTTGTCACACTCTGCTTATATTGTAATTAATATCTGACATCACAATTGGATATTAGAGGCCAGATGCTGGGCTTTCCTCTCCTTTGTGTCCTTGAATCTTCTAGTTTTGAACTTAATAATAATGCATCATTCATTATTATGGATTATTGATTATGAACAATTGTTATGAATTATTAATTTAATCATTATTTTGGCTTATTATTCATACTTGATGAGAATTCAAAGTTAAAAGTGTGTGTCATGCTTTCATTTCCATTTGTGTAGAGCCAAGACAAGCTTATCTTAATTCTTGGCCTAAAACTCTGATATAGAAGGTTTATACTCAGAATGCAGTTTCTTTTAATTCACTATTTACAGAGCTATTATCATGTGAAAGTTTATGGGCTATGAAAAACAGTAAAATAGTATCTAGGCACTTGGTGAACTTTCAGTCTAACATGGGAATGGGGAACAGATTTCATCTTAAATGTCTACTTTTATCCATTGCTAGTGGCTGCTTGGAATGCTAAAAAGGGTTATGAGTTCTGGTCTACATTCAGTAAGAAAGAGTGTTATGATTAACTAGTAATATCTACCATTTACTTAGGAGAAGGGTGGTATGAGTGCCACATGTCTGCAATCCCCAATGTGAAGATACATTCAAAGTCTACATCATCAAAGAAGCTTATTTTTGGTAGAATACAATCAATCGATAACAACCACATTTGGTATGCAATAAGTGCCAAATATGCAAATGACATGACATTACACACACACACACACACACACACACACACACACATTTGGGCTGTCATTACAAAATATCATAGACTGGATGGTTTAGACAATGGAAATTTATTTTCTCAAAGCTCTATAGGCTGAAAGTCCAAGATCAAGGATCGAGCTATTCAATTTCTGGCGAGGGCTCTCTTCCTGGCTTGTCTATGGCTGCCTTCTTGCTCTGTCCTCTTTTACTTGTGCATGTGGAAAGAGGACTAGTGAGTTCTCTCATCTCAGAACAACACTAAATACTAACTGATCAGAGTCTCACCCTTATCACCTCATTTAACCTTAATTTGTTAAAGGGCCCATTTTCAAATATAGTCACATTGATTAGGGCTTCAACATACGAATTTTTGTAGACACAAATATGTATTTCATGATAATGTCTTATATAAAAGACAGGTTTGTGTCTCCTATCTAAAGAAAGGGATGTCATGGAAATTATAGGTCTAGATGTAATTATCATTTAATAAAAAGCAAGACATCAGAATCTATTCTTTAGTTTTTTAAGCATATCTGATTTTACAGATTGCTTCTTGTAATTCAAGTGATTTTCATAATGGAATTTTAAAAGTTATATCATGGAAGCCAATAGTTCAAAGTAATGAATGGTAGATGGGTTTGCAAACGCATATTTAACAAAAAATCAGTGACACATTAAAATTATAATTAAACACTTAAAAATACCATCCTCTAAATGCTATTAACTAAAAACATTTTGTCTTGGAATCTTAGAAATTCTGGTGGGAGAATGAGTCACCCTTCCTTTAACTACCAACATGTCTCACCTTTTTAATTGATGTGTCCTTTATCATATGTTTTTCTTGGCAGGGGGTGGGGGGTAACAAGGATTGAATTCAGGGGTATTTGACCACTGAGCCACATCCCCAGCTCTATTTTGTGTTTTATTTGGAGACAGGGTCTCCTTGAGTTGCTAAGCATCTTGCCATTGCTGAGGCTGGCTTTGAACTCATGATTCTCCTGTCTCAGGCTCCCAAAGTGCTGGGATTACAGGCGTGTGCCACCGCGTCTGGCTTCATATATGTTTTTTATGGTTACATATATTATAGTAGAATTACAATAAATTTCTTCAGATAGCATTTGCTCACAGTGAGATTTAAATCTAGATCCAGGCAAGTTTTTGTTTTTTGTGTTATGCTTTTCTATTGTTCCCTAAGAAGGTCCATTTGTTAAAATGATAAGATACTAGAACCAACTATTACCCATAGAAAAATAGAAAACATATCAGTGCTTGGATTTTGACCTTATCCTGCTCTTGCTTTTCTCTTTAGTCCTCCAGAGTTTTAAACTTCAGAGTAAAAATAAATAAATAAGTAGCATTTATTCTTCATTATTAAGGTAAAAGCCAACCTGGGTTTTAATATAACTCTTTGCTTGATATGGGTCCTAATGTCCTATTATTTCTCTTTTATCCTGACTTGACTGAACTCTGCAGTACGCTCATGGATGACAGAATAGATTCCCTTGATTTTTGATAACAAACAGGACCTTAATAAGATATTTAATGAATTCTCAGCTAAGGTTTAGAAAATCACAGGGAATATTTGTTTATCTACATTCTTATCTTGAAATGACTTTCTCTTTAATTATTAACACGGCTTGAGGAGGACACAGTAAGGTGTGGCTCAAGGTGACATGGTAAGTGTGACTAATGATGATTGAAATGTGCACAGAAAAATGACCTGAGCATTCTGTGAATACAGAAGCATGTCTTTTTAAGAATCCAGCTTGGAAATACTCTTCTTTTCATGCCTTTGAGACATAATATAGGATAACAGATAAAATTGCAATGTGGAATATTCATGGATGTTTTTGTTATAGTACTTTTCCTGTTAAAATACATGTGTCAACTATAGACCAGAAATTATAAGTTTTAACTGAATTAGTACATTAGCTCAGAGATAATTACCATTAATAGTTTAGTGTATACCCTTCCTGTCTTCAAAATTGGGATTGTGTGACACATTTTAGAATGCTGTATTTGCTTAACAACATATGATAAGCATTTTCTAATATAATTGCACTTAATTAAATATGATTTTCATATATGTGATGAAATTTATTTCATAAATTTCCATTGCTGAATATTTGTTATTTGGAATTTCTTGTTTCAAGTAATATTGTCTGAAACATCATTTGATATAAACTGATTGTACACAAATTAATTTTCTATGATAAATTATTAAAAGTGGAAGTCTTATGTTAAAGGGTGTTATATTTTTGTGGCTGTCAATAAGTAGTTCTTTTCAGAAGATTTACATTTTACATTTCTATCAGTAGTTTGAAAGCATCCCTTTGTATCTTTGCTAAAACAGTGTTACAATTTTTTGTGCTTATCAGTTTGCTAGGAAAATATGCTATGTAATCATGGACTAATCAGACTTAACTCTGAGTCTAAAACCTAGTACAATCGGTTCTCCACATCTGCAGGTTTTATATCTGTAGATTCAGCCAAAAATATTTTCAGGACAAAACTATTTAGAAAAAAAAATAGTGTCTATACTGAACATGTAGACTTTTTTTTTCTTTCATTCTCTCCTAAACAATCACTATAATAATTGCTTACATAGCATTTACATTGTATTAGGTATTACAAGTAATATAGAGCTGATTTAAATTGTACAGGAGGATCTGCATGGCTTGTATGCAAACATGATACCATTTTACCTAAGGGACTTAAGCATTCATGGATTTTAGTATCTGTGGGGGTCCTGGAGCCAGTTCCCTGCAGATCCTGAGGCTGCAGATAGTACAGAAGGAAGCCTTGTCAGCCTATTTTACTGCACTGAAGATTATTTTTAGATTGGTGCCTTTTCATTCATCCATTTGACAAATGTTATTTTGAGTGTCTCCACAAAAGCAGAAAGACTTTAGAAAGTGAAATTTTATATTTGGCAAGTTAGTAATATTTTTCAGTTGATGACACATTAACACCATGATTTTCATAAGGATACTCTCCTCTTCTGTTATTTTCCTTCCTTTCATTCTGGTACCTCCGGCTTTTCCATTCTGTTCTCACAAGCAGCCATTCTTGAGTGTTGGACATGTATGCTTCCTTAGTGGTTTCTATTTTTGAGCATATATGTGTTTTTATCTTATATGTATTGCTCATACACCTTATTTTAGCTTACATTTTTCACTACTAAACATTACATTTTTAAAAAATCCAACTCTACCCTTGCTGTTATAAACACATTTAGATTTTTGCTTCTAATTGCTGCAAAAATTCCATTGTATATCCCTAAGTTTCAAAGAAGGAAAATATTTGTTTTCGATTCATCATTCTTGGATGATCCAATGAACAGTTATATGTTGCTATTTCTTGAAGAAAGGACGTCCTGAAGTTTCATGGTTATGTGTGTCTACAGTGAGTCCGTGAGCTTCTGGGATTGTAGCAAAGACATTCAGGGAAGCTTAACTCAGTAGCACAATAGCAACACTGGAAGAGGTGAGGTTCTGTCTACTCCACATATCTCTGTGGGGGGTCGTGTGTTTCACATCCTTGACTCTGGGAGGGGTACAGCACTGGTACTGCAACATGCCTCTCCCACTCTGATGTGGAATGCTCTGCGAGAGATAGATCACTGCCATGGGAATCAGTACGTCAGTGTCACCATCTTCTGTGGAGGATACATTCCAAGACCCCCAGTGGATTCTTGAAACAGATATGAACCAAATTTTGCTTCTTTCCTTTCTTTCTTTCTTTCTTTCTTTCTTTCTTTCTTTCTTTCTTTCTTTCTTTCTTTCTTTCTTTTCTTTCTTTTTCTTTCTTTTTTTGGTACTGGGGATTGAACTCAGGGGCACTCAACCACTGAGCCACATCCCCAGCCCTATTTTGTGTTTTATGTAGAGACAGGGTCTCCCTGAGTTGCTTAGTGCCTCGCTGTTGCTGAGGCTGGCGTTGAACTCATGATTCTTCTGTTTCAGGCTTCCAAAGTGCTGGGATTACAGATGTGCACCACTGTGCCCGGCTACTGATTTTAGAGATCTCCCTAAATTGCTGAGGCTGGCCTTGAACTTGCAATTCCCTGTTCTTAGACTCTGGAGTCACTGGGGTTACAGGTGTGCGCCATCACACCTGGTTTATTTTATTTTATTGATTTATTTGTCTTACTAGACTGTCTAGGACCTCCAGGACAATGTTCAATAGAAATGGTTAGAATTGAAGCAAATAACTTTTATAAGTGAAAGGAAGAATTTTTTTCTTCTGCTATCAATAAAACCATTTTGCCATTATATATATAAAGAAGTGGTTAGAGTGGTCATCCTTGACTTGTTTTTTTTTTTTTGTACCAGGGGTACTGGACCACTGAGCCACATCTCCAGCCCTAATTTGTGTTTTATGTAGAGACAGGGTCTCACTGAGTTGCTTAGCGCCTCACCATTGCTGAGGCTGCTTTGAACTCATGATTCTCCTGTCTAAGCCTCCCTAAGTGCTGAGATTACAGGCATGCGCCAACATGCCCGGCATATACTCTGTTCTTATACATATACATATAATAGGGTTTCATTTACAAATTAAGCACAGAATGAGATTAACAACAATAACCAATGATAAAATAGAAAAATTCTAACTAATATGATAATAAAAATGTCAGCACCACTACACTTGCGCTTTGGGTTAGCTGATCTGATAATGGCTTCTAAGTGACTTTATTGGGTTGGGGTGTGTGCAGTGTGGATAAGCTGGACAGAGGGATGATCACATGCCAGATGGGATGGTAAGGATGTGCGAGATTCCATCACATTACTCAGAGCAGCTTACTATTTAAAATGTATTAATTGTTTACTTCTGGAATTTCCCATTTAATACTTTCAGATGAAGTTGATGGCTAGTTACAGAAACCATGGAAAGTGAAACCCCGGTGGGGGAGGAGCTTCTATATCTTTGGCATCATGCACAGTGTGTGGCATGTTGAAGGAAGCTTGTTAGCCAGGTGCTATGGTACGCACCTATAGTCCCAGCTACTCAGGAGCTGAGTCAGGAGAATGACTGAGTCCAGAAGTTTGGGACCAGCCTGGGCAACATCATGAGATCCTGCCTCTTAAATAATTGTTGAGTAGATAAAAGAAAAGAGTCCATCTAGTATTAATTTTAGGGTGATATCATAGAGAGACAGGGACTCCAATTGCTCAAGGGCTAAAGAATTTCCAAGCACACAGCTTATAGTAGTTGATGGTATAGAATTCACCCAAGGCTGGTGGTCCTTCCTTTCTCAGCACTTAGAATCCTATACTTCTTAGCACTTTTGCAATTAGATAAAACTGACTAATGAAAGCCAATGAAATATACAAGCAATTGATAGGTCCTGTTTCCAAGTCCAGGTATTTAGCATTCCACTGCAAGCTCTCTCTTCTTCTCCAGTGATGGGGTTGACTATTCCAGATTGTGTGGCTATCATATGGCAGAACCTTAGACCCTGGGTTTCTGTGTGATGGAATTACTTCTCTCTCCTTTTCCCAATCTGCACAGGGAGATTTGAAAGTCTTGAAGAGAGGGTTATTTTTTTTTAAGTAATCCCTTCTGCAGATGTTTCAGTTAAGACTTTAAAACCTGAAGGAAATGAGGTGGTAAGACACTTGGAACAGTGTTCTGAGAGGAGGGAGCAACAAGTGCAAAGGCCCTGAGGTAGAACTGAATTTACCAGGTTAAAGGAAAAGGGGCAAAATCAGTGTGTCCAAAGCAGAGTGAACAAGAGAGAAAGTAATAAGGACAGAAAGGTAACTGGGGGTGTGGGACAATGGATTATACAAGGCCTTTTAGATCACTATGAGAACTTTGGCTTTCACTTTGAGGTAGGAGGCATTGGAGAATTCTGCATATGGGAGTGACATGATCTAATTTATATTTAATGTATGTTGTGAATAGATTGAGGATGATTGTTTTAGTCAGCTTTTTTGCTGCTGGGACTAAAAGACCCAAGCCGAATAATTGTAGAGGAGGAAAGTTTATTTAGGGGCTCACAGTTCACAGATTTAGAGGTCTCAATCCTTAAAAGGCAGGCTCCATTCCTCGGGGCTTGAAGGTGAGGCAGGACATCATGGCGGAGGAGTGTGGCAGAGTGAATCAGCTCACATGATGATCAGTAAGCAGAGAGATACTCCACTCTCAAGATACCAAATACATATATCCCAAGACCACACCCCTATTTCCCACCTCCAGCCACACCCTACAACTTCAGTTCCTACTCAGTTAATTCCTATCAGAGGAGTAATGCACCAATTGGGTTAAGACTCTTACAACCCAATCATTTCTCCTCTGAACCTCTCTGCGTCGTCTCCCACGTGAGCTTTCAGAGGACACCTCACATCCAAACTGTAACAGTGGCCAAGGGAAGCAGCTGGATGTGCAGTTAGGAGACTATAGCCACAACCCACGTAAAAGATGGTCGTAGCTTGGATTAGTGATGATAATAGCAGTGGTGTGAAGTTGTAAGATTATGGACATATCTTGACAGTAGAATCAGGAGAATGACAGGTGATTGGATGAGGGATATGAGCAAAGGGGTCAAGAATGACTACATGTTTAGTCTGTGCAACTGGAAAATGGAGTTGCTGTTTGCTGGGATGGGGAATACTTTAGGAAGAACAAGTTTGGAGACTAAGGAGCTTGGGTTTGGACAGCTTAGATTGGAGATGCTCACTGGACATGTATGTGTTGTGAAGGGGGATCAGACTAGGTTGTGCTGGCAACCTCATGTAGACTGGTAATAATAATAGGGTTAATGACACACCTTATTTGGAGATTGAGGTCCAGTTTCTCTAAGGGTTGAGTCAAATATGAAGGGCATTTGGGAGCCCAGCCCATGATTTCTGTTGGACAGACTGGCCTGGAACTGAGTTTCTCAATCACTATGTTGAAGCTGAGTTTCTTTAAGACTAGCTGATGATTTAGCAGCAATACACAGAAGAGCTGTCCTATATCCTATAGGCAATCAAAAGGCCAGAATTTCCCTCTCTTTTTGTATGAAAAATCACCTAAAATCATTAATCTTGAAGTTTCTGCCTTCTTGCCCCTTGGATTCATTTCCAGGTTTTCAGTTGTTAGAGATGAGCATTGAAAATATATATGTATATTTTTTAAATTAAAAATTCTAATAAAAATGAGTGCAAGTTAATTATACAGAACAAAGAGTTTTATTGTGGCATATTCATACATACATATAACATACTTTGATCATCCCCACCCATATTCATGCTTACTCTTTAAGCATAAAAATTTCATTTCCCCTACAGAGTCATGTTTGGTTTCTAAACCTGTTCCCATAGCAAGAACTCTAATCCCTAGTTTTTTTGTATTTGCATTGTTTACATTTCTTAGCCAACAATATCTGAACCATTTTTTTCTTACTACTTGGAACTTCCATTTATTTCAACCCTTTTCTTTGTGAAACATTTGTATGTTGCAAATTGGAATGGGTGGGGGGAACTCCCTCCCCTTTTGGAGAAATGATAAGAATAGGGTTGGTTTGTTTTCTGATGCCAGCTCTACATAACCATTCTGCAGGCTCAGCATGTTCCACTCCTAATTGCTGCACATGTGTTGAACTTGACAGCACCCTGTCCATGGGTGGTAAACAGTGATTCACTCCTTATGTTACAGTTCTGCACCAGTGTCATTTCTGGGACTCAGTACTCATTGAATGCTTAGTCATTTGTTATTTCTGTTTATTTCCCTTGATGTTTATATCATGGAATTTTTCTTCCTTTTTTTTTCTCTCTTATTCCTGCTGTTTTTCTTTTTTTGATTTTCTCTGTTCTCTTATTTCCTGCTCAAGGTGAATTGACTGTTTTGCACAGACCTACCAGTCCAGGGAAATCTGCATTTTCCACTGAAAGGAAGGGTTCAGTATCGTACCCTTTACCTACATAAGTTACTTAACTCAGATGCTTTTCCAGGCAGTCTTCAGGTATAATATTTAACAGTACCTGCATTCTATCAACTTGTAAAGTGCAATATACTTTGTTGAGGAATTATATGGAGCCAAAACACATTATCAGTCCAGAAACTTTGAGAGGATTAAGGAAGGGTATAATGAGTAGAGTGGGCCATAAAGGCAGAACTCTAAGGTACCTATTGTAGAGAAGAGGGGCCATTTCTTGGAGATCTAATGTAAGTAGCAGGCAGGACCACTCTGTATGATAGTGTAGATTGAGGTCTCCACTAGGGTGTCCAGCTGAGGGATAGATAGAGGCTGGAATGCAGCCTGTGGTCTACATGCACCCATTTGTGATGATTATTTCTATGTGTTAATTTGAATGGGCCATGACATGTCCAAATGTTTGGTTGAACATTATTCTGGGTGTTTCTGTGAGGGTGTTCTGGATGATATTAGCATTTGAATGGTTGACTAAGTAGAGCAGGTTGCTCTCCCCAATGTGAGTAGGTAAGCCTCATCCAATCCATGGAGGGCCTGGCAGAAACAGAAGGGTAGACTGAGGAAGAATTCACTGTCATCAGGCTGGGACATTGGCCCTCTGCTTTCATACTTGGACTTGGACTGCAACTGGCACTTTTTACTCTCCTGGTTATTGGACCTTCATTTTCCAACTAGAACTGTACTATTAGCTCTCCTGGGTCTCCAGTTTGCCAACTACCATTCTTGGGTCTTCTCAGCTTCTGTGACTGCATGAGTTGGTTCCTTCTAACAAATGTATGTGTGTACGCCTATCTGTCCATCCATCCATCTATCCGTCTCTCTATCTTACTTCTTTTGTTCAGGAGAACCCAGACTAATATAGTATTTGAAACCCCACCCCAGAAAGGATGACTTTTTTTTTTTTTTTGCTGATTCATACAAAGTTTCCCTATGGATTAATCAAGGGTCCGGCAGTGACTAGAGAGGTAGGTGTGAAGGGGTCAAAGAATATATCTTGGAAACTTATGGCCCCTTTAATTCTGTGTGGCTTAGAGGTTGGCTGTGATTTGAAACTCCTGGTTTCTGCACAAGTTATGTAATATGGGTCATTCTTGCAATTCTAGGGGACAGAGGCAATTTAAAGCTTTAGTTCCTCTGCTAGATGAGTGGTGAAGCTTTACAATACCTTTTCTGTTAGGAGAAAGATACAGCAAAGTAGAGATACTCTAACTTTTCACGTTGGTGTCACAATTTATACTTTTCAAAACATATTCTTTTCACTGTTCTGACAGAAAAAAGTCTGATACTTATTATCATCTTAAAGGTGTAGAAACAGCTTCAGAGGCTACCCTGTGGCCATGTCCTGGTGGTGGTTAGAAGTCAGCTCTCTTCCCTGGTTGAGCTGCAGTCCAGGCTCCTAGGAGCTTTCTACCTGTACCAGTGGGGCCCAACAAAGTTTTTAGATCCTTATTTTTTCTGAAGTTTTCATTTCTTAGGAAAAATAGAATGGTGTGCTCAGGGGCATAATTTTTTTTAAAGAACAAGCACTAGAAATCAAGCTGGTGTAGATTCAATTTTTTCCCCCAAGAAAATGGTCATATAATTATATATTTTTAACTCATTTTCTAATCTTGCTGTCCAAGGCTTCTTCTCTTCTAATTGCTATAAAGATGAGAATCCATATATATAATATACACATCTAGCTATGGATACAGACACATACATATCTAAGGATACATACACACATATCTCTTTGTTCAGCAGTTTTCTAAAAAAAGAACTCTAATGGCATGTACTCAGGGCAGTGTGATATTACAAAGATCCTTGAAATAGAGGCTACCTGAGAGGTCATGTTTGCAGTGCCTGACATATTGCTCCTATAATAAGAATTATTGTTGGTGTTCATCCACAGCAGGTGGCAAAAGAAGAGCAGCAGCTTTATGATGCAGTTGAGAATTCTTTGTACCCTAGGGAGAAGATGGAAATCAATGAACCAGAGAACCAATGTTTTGCTTTGGTTTTTGACTTCTACCCAAATTGGTTTCATGAGTTCTTGCACTTTTATGTAACCTTCACTCTGGGGCATTTAATGCAGAATAAAATAACATAGTCAGCCACTCTTCCAGCTCTTGAAATACCACCTTGGAGGAATGGCACTATATTTATGAACATTAGTAATGGATTCCTTAGCCCTTTTCTAAATACTTGTGATCTTCATATTCACATATTATCCTGGGAGGGTTGACTAAAGTTCTAAGCAGGCAATGTTTAAGAGGAAATGATAGAAGCTGATCTCAGTCAACTTTCCAGAATGATCTTTACTTGACCTGTCACTAGTTAGCAGAAATCCAATTCCAGGTTCCAAGGCTGTATACCCTGTGAGGAACAGGAAGAAGATAAATGGACATGTCTTGGCACCAGTGAGCTGACACTCTCCTTGAAGAAATGAGACAACCAGTAGCAAAAGTGAGATGAGTCTTATTTTCCTGGTCACACTACTCTTGAATATGATGGAGGCTGGACTAAGTCCAGTGGGATTTCCTTTAAGTCAAAGAATTTCCAATTCTAAGCAATTTTTTTCTAGTTTATTAAGCCTCTATCTGCCATTAGTTTATGATAGTGCTTCTCAAACTTATAAATCATGAACTTACAAATCACCTGGAAATGTTGTCCGAAGGCAGATTCAGTGGTTCTGGGGTGGGGATGGAGAATCTGGATTTCTAACATGTTTTTTGGGGATGCAGCTGCTGTTGCTTCACTGATCATAGGATATCTATTAAAGACCCAGAGTGCAATTCACCTCCCAGGAACTCTATTCCTTTCCTGCTCTTCCTTTTGACACCACCTCTGTGTGGCTGGTACCTCTTACTCCCTCCCTATTGCTGTCATTTCTAGTTTCACTCCTCCTCTGTTATTGCCAAAAAAGCATTTCAAGATGGTTTCTCCTCACTCAAGTGTGCTTAGAGATCATTTGGCCAGCCTTGGGTGGTCTGGCTTCTCAGAGAATTACATTTCTTTTTTAAGCCCCCAAATGTGCATTGCTAACAAACTTAGATCAAGTTTTGTAGAACGCCGAATCTCTTAATTATCCTGAATATTCCCCCCCCAAATTTTGGTGGCTTTGTTTCTCCTTTTTGCTTGGGAGTGTTAACTGATAGTGTTGAGGAGGTAACATTAATCCTCCAATCTTATTCATGGCCTCTGATGGGTAGGCAAATGGTACAAAGGCAAATAGGATTCATAGGATACTCTTAGACATCCCCAAGACCCAGAAATGAGTGGAGTGTGTACAAAAGGCTGTTGCCATGACTCTTACTGGAAGAGAACAAGTAGAGATCATGCAAGAGAGGAAAGCCCAAGGATCTCACATACTGTTCTACTGACTGCATCAGAAGCAGCCTTCAAATACACATTTATAGAGAGGTTCATCCTGACCAATAGAATCAAAGTTCTTGTAGAGAATTTGTATTATTCTAAAGCACAGCTTGGTAGGGGCTTGCTGTGCTGATCAGCAAATGTTAAACACTTGCCAGTCATTTATTTGGCACAGGTTACTGAAGACCTCCAACAGGTCAGGCACAGCACAGCTCCTCCCCTTATGGAAGAACTTACCTTAAAGTGGAAACGACAACAAAATAAAGAATAACTTTCAATGATACATGTTATGAGGGAAACAAAAAGGTGATGTACTCAAGACAAAGGAGGCTCTGGTCAGCCATGATGTGTCTCTGGGTAGTGGTAGTAAGCTGAGGCTTGAGGCGGACGACTCAGCCAGCAAGCAGCACAGTGCGCTTAGGTGGGAAGCATCATATGCGAACATCACTGAGTGATAAAGAGTATCATTGATTTAGGAACTTCTGCAGATGCTACAGAGAAACAAGAGATAAGTTATGACTTCCTGGCAAATTAGCTTGCAATTCAGACTTCTTTCCCATGTGGCAAGGGCATCAGGACTCCCTTTCTGCCCCCTTCAGAGCTTGTTTTCATTCTTTACTTGCTCTGCTGCTAATACCAAAATCCTGGGTCCCATTGAACATGCCATTAAAGATCTCTTACACTGCTCCTTGGAGACTGCTGTGGAAAGTCAGGGGTGCAATAGCCACCTGTCTAGATCTCAAACCACTCCTGCTTCCTCTGGTGAAGGTGATCTGCTGGAATCCATTCCACTCATGTTGATTAACCACAGGAGTCTGGCCTGAGCCTTGAATCCCTTTTCTATGAAATGGAACATCTGCCACATAGATGATTCAATATCATGTGCCTCAGCAATGAGAACTCTTATCCAGTCACAGTGTAACTGCGGCACCCTGGAAGGTTCTGTTCTAAAACACAGTGTTCCTGAATTTGTCCTGTGTGCCCCACCCCTATTTATAACTTTTGATTATATCGGGGCACTTGAAGCAGATATCCTAGGTGGCACAATGCTGTCAGGGCCCAGGCTCTTGAGGAGTAGTCTAGAGCAGACTTCCTAACCTGCTTTAGAGCAAACTTCCTAATCAAACTTGCATACTCTCAGGGCAACCGATTTCTGTGTTAGAAAAACAATCTATGGAACAAATGTGTGAAGAGATGTTTTCACATATAAAGCTCTTCATCATGTCTATTTCAGGCATCTTAACAAAGGAACTGAAATCTTCCAGATCCCATGGGCAAGTTTGTGCGGAGAGAGGCAGGAGTTGGCCAGTTCTGCTGGGAGTTCTCCTTGCAGGTTAGATTTGTTAGGCAGTCTATGCTTTTAGCACTTTTTTTGTTTCCCCTATTCCTGGGGTTACATCTTCTCCAAAATACTTCAGTTGATCAGGACAGGCAGGCATTACAATGGCCATGTGGGTCCTTTGTGATCTGTGGCTTTCCCATATGGAGACCTCTTCAGGAAGCCACTTCCTTTTGTACTTTTCCCGAATGCACATCAGAATACAGCACCCCAGGTTCTGGGTTTCAGATACATTTGAACAACATTAACTGAGCTTCTATAGCAAGCACTTTACTTGCCAGATATAGCAGAGGGTTCACTGTTCAATAAGATGAATCCCTCCCCTTCAAACATAAATAAATAAATAAATAAAAATATTAAAAAACATTAAAAATATATATAAAAGGGAAAAGGTTCTGTTCTGAAACACAGTGTTTCTGAATTTTTCCTGCCCTTCCCAGGGCAGTAGTTTAGGTATCTACTAGCTATAAAATAAGAAAGACTGTGATAATTATAATACAGTTGTGCTGTGTAATAAATGGTACTGTGTTGGTTTCCTATTGTGGCCATAGACTAAGTGGCTTAAAACAACAGAAGTTTATTCTCTCATTGGAGAAAAGTCTGAAATGAATCTTACAGGGCTAAAAACCAAGGTGTCTGAAGGGTTGTGTTCCCTCTGGAGACTGACTCTAGGGAAAATCTGCTCCCTGACTCTCCCAGTTTCTAATGGTTGCTGGCTTTCCTTGATATGTGGTTATATTTCTCTAATCTATGACTCTGTGGTCACACTGCCTCCTCCTGTTCTATCAGTGAAATCTGTCTGACTTCCTCTTATAAAGACCTCTATGATTGCATTTCAGGACCACCTAGAAAAGCTAGGCTGATCTCTCTTTTGTCATGTGAGGAGACATTCATAGGTTCCAGGAATTAGCTCATGGGTGTATCTTTTGGATGGAGAAAGACAGTATTTAGCCTACTGTAGATGCCACCCCCATTTTGCTACCCCTCAGACCAAAGGGTCTTCAGCTCTGATGTCCAGTATGGTAGCCTCTAGTCCCATGTGGCTATTGAGCACATGGGATGTGACTTGTCTGGATTGAGATGCATAGCAGGTGTAAAATAGACACTAAAATTTGAAGATACACTAAGAAATAAAAGTAGAGAATCTCAATAACTTATATTGGTTACATATTGAAAGGATTGTATTTCAAGGTTGAGAATTTAGCCAAGGTTGATCCTTAAGGAGGATCAATAGTGGAAATGGTGTCTCTGGTCCAGGGATCATCACAAAAAGGTAGGTGTTTTCTTTACAAACAGCAGGAAATATGGGCTTTGGAATATACCCTGCTTTAGACTTTCCTCCTTGGGATGTTGCTTCAGCCTATCCACAGAGTGTAGCTGAGTCTGAGTGGGGAGCGGGTAGCAGAGCTGTCTCCATGAGCCCCAAACACTGGGATCTTCACATTTTGAGGGCTTTGTTGGCTGCACTTCTTTTTCTTGGATGCTTCATACTTCTCTGGCCATTTCTGTTTTAGCACTTAAATGGGCAAAAGGTAGTAAAGTGCAGCAAGCTTCTTAATTGTTCAGTTTGTGAAACTGGATAAATTGAAGTGCCTCTAAGAGGCTCAGAGTGTAAGTGTCTTTTGGTGGCATCCATCAGTAACATCTACCACCACCAGAGGTTTCTGATTCCATCCAGGGTTCCTAGCTACTTACTGGTTCCAAATGGTGTCTATGTTCTCTGGACATGAACTCAGAATTAGTCAACAAAACTAAACTCTAATGCATTTATGCTGAGTTTTGAAGTATTGCTTGGGAAATTGGTTCTTGGTGGGATAAGGTAGGATGTTTCAGTGGCTACCTAT
The DNA here is from genome assembly GCA_004024805.1 of Geosciurus inauris. NCBI lineage: Eukaryota > Metazoa > Chordata > Mammalia > Rodentia > Sciuridae > Geosciurus > Geosciurus inauris. The sequence continues at coordinate 16,928 of PVHX01014769.1, forward strand.
GTTACTTGACACAATACAGATTAAAATATGATGTGCCTCAGCCTAGTTCATGTAAATTACTTATGTCAGGCATCATCAGCACATAAACCCCCAACTTGAGTGCATTTGCAGGAAATTGAGACTAACTCATTAAAGCACCCTATTACCTCACATGTAGACAATTTTGAAATATTTTAAACTTGTTTCTAAATTGCATACTATTCCTATGACTTCCAAAATAGCACATGTTATACAGTAAATAATATTTTCAAAATGATGTGGTCTAGTTTTGTACGTGTTATGGATGGTGAGACAGCCAAACAAGGAAGATAAAAAAAAATCTGGACAAAGGCCCTTGGCAAGCTTGTTCCCTACGTGCTTTCTTCCCCTCCCCCATCTTTGCTTTCTTTATTTAGTACTGACTCTGTGTTAGAAAGTGAACCTTGTCTTCAAGGAACTTAGGGGTAATAGAGGAAAAAGACACTGTCCTAGTCTATTTGTGTTGCTACGACAAAAGTCTGAGTAATTTATAAATATTAGAAATTTAGTCCTCAGGGATCTAGAGGCTCGGATTTGATGTCTGGTGAAGGCATACTCTCTGCTTTGTAGATGGCACTTTTGGTCCATCCTCACATGATGGAGGAGTGAGAGGGGCAAAGAAGGTCCAATGCATGGCAGAAGAGAAGGAAGGATAAACCTGCTCCCTGCACCCCTTTTATAAGGGCTAAACTCATCCAGGAGGGTGGAGCCCTCACAGCCCACTTTCAAAGGCCCCATCATTTAGTACTGTCAGGGATTAAAGTTCCAATATATGAATTATGGAGGGGCACTTACATTCAAAGCATAGCAGACATCAAAGTGAGAGAGAGAGAAGGCATCATGGGGCTTCTGAAGACAAGAACTCCCTTCTCCTTTGTCCTTTCCTTCCTTCCTTTCCTTTCTGCTTTTCTGAAATAAAAATAAATAAATAACATACATACATACATACATAAATCAAATCAGAGAGAGCTTATGAAGACACAGGAAAAATGAAAAAAAGAAGAAATGGGAGGGGAAATATGAAAGTAAGGTAATAATGGAATCTAGGCTAGTCAAACATTATACTCCTTAAGTCTTATTCATTGATGGAAGGTGGGCTAAAAATTGAACTCTGACTTCCCAGGAGTCAGTGCAAAGAGAAATAAGTTACCAATTGCATCTAAAAAAATCAACTTTTCTTACTGACTTAAATATAGTTCTCAAAAAACCACTGTTTTCCCTGAATCCCCGACTTTAAGCTTGTCTACTGATGTCTTCTTTTTCACCCTTACATATAATCAGTGTCTATCAGATGAAAACTAAGGAATTGCACAAAAGAACCACTTGAATTAAAGTACAATATTGTAAGAAGGCATCAGGGACTGCAATAAAAGTGGCATCCTCAAAGTGTCCCCAGTTGCACCATAGAGTCTGTAAGGCATGACAAAAATGTATAGTGTAGAGAAAACTGAAAGAAACTATTAAGTCATAGGGGGAACTAAACTCTTTTGTTGGTATTGAACAAGATTAGTCTGAGCCTCAGCATATAATTTTCTATATGAGTGCTTCTTAACTTATGATAGGGTTGCATCTCAACAAACCCACCGTAAGTTAAAAACAAGTGAGTTAGAAAAATATTTGATACATTTAACATCCTGAGTGTCAGAGCTTAGCCACACAATACCCTGCAGAGCATCAGTGTTTTTTTTCTGTGGCTGTGCTGACTGGGTACTGTGGCTCTCATAGTGTCCCACTGCACATTGCTAGCTGAGGAAAAGATCAAAATTCAAAGTACAGCCAGTTGTGGTGGCACATGCCTGTAATCCCAGCGACTCACAAGGCCGAGGCGGAAGGATTGCAAATTCAAACCTCATCTCAGCAACTTAGTGAGGCCCTAAGCAATTTAGCAAGACCCTATCTCTAATAAAATATAAAAAAGGGCTGGAGATGTGGTGCCCCTGGGTTCAAACCCTGGTACAAAAAAAATATTCAAAGTACAATTTCCACTGAATTCCTATTGCTTTTGTATTGTTGCAAACTTGAAAAATTCTAAGTCCAATCATTGTTAAGTTGGAGACCACCTGTGATTTAATTGTTTACGTTCTTGGCCAGAAGTGTGTGCTGGAGGTTGTGGAATTGGAGAGAAGGATGGGCAAATGCTAGGGATCTGAACAAGGTAATGTCAGTAGAAAGATCCCATGGGAGTTGTTCAAGAAAAAAGCAGGGAAAGCTTTCTATGCATGGGAGAATAGCATCAGCAGGGCACAGACGTACAGAGTGATTAGGAGCTGGGAAAAATGTGAAAGATGAGACAAAGTCTGGGGTGGGATGTGGAGCTGGAGAAGCAGGAAAGGGCCAGACTGTGCCTATCTTATGTGCTCTGCTAAGAAATGTGGCTTCACTCTAAGGAGAGGTGCTGAGATGACAGCTGAAGATCTTAGGCAGTGGTTATATTTGCTAACTACTGCATTAATAATGCACAATGAACCTCTCCAACAAGAAGTAATAAACAGTAATCATGTATTCTCACACACAGACCTGTGAGTCTGTGGGCATGGCTGTGATCCGAGCTGCAGGTCTCAGGTTAGCAGATGTGGCTGACTATGGATCCCAGACTGAAGGAAGAGCAGCCATTCAACATTAGCTCTTCCTTCAGTGAAGTGTGAAAGTACAGGAGTGTGAGTGCACAGAAAAATGGCTCTTGAGACTTCATCAGAGAAGGGACTTCCCATCATAAAATGACTGCTGGAGCTTCAACCAGCCATCTTCATTTGATACAGGAAGAAGGTAGGAGCACACACAAAAAGGGCACATTCCCCTTTTAAATGTCCTGATAATATGGCCAGTGAATCTCATATCCATTCATATCTTAATAACTAGACCTGGCCAGGAAGTTATGACTCCAGCATCACTTAATATCCTATTAACCACAGCAGCCACATTTCAAGCAGGTCACATGGCCAAGCATAATACCATTGGGGAAGGGAGGTCAACCCTCCCTCCTTGAATGAGAGATGCCACAAAGTCAGATGGAGAGTGATGGTAATATTATAGGGAGGTTGTGAAGGACTGTGAGGGATAATTCAGTCTACCTTGGGGATGAGGCAGGCAGACTTCACTTTTTCAGATAGTTCACTTGGGCAGTCATATGGAAAGCAGATCTGAGAAAGGTGATGCTGGCGTCAGAAGGACCAGTGAGGAAGGTCACCCAAAACCTCATGAAAACCTGGACTGGGCAATAGTGACCTGGGATAAAATTGAGTTGATTTAAAACACTATATGTGAAACCATCAGGACTTAATGACTTAGGGTCACTTATAACTGGTTTTCAGATACCTCCATTTAACTTGCAGAGTCCAGGTTTGCATAAGAAAACAGTTGCCTACCTAATACTATTTTCTTCTTTCTTATTAAAACAATTCTGATTTGATATGTGATACTAGTATGTCCAACTTAAAAAAAGTCATAGATTCCAAGCAAAGTCTGGTTATTAGGATACAAATGGATATGAATGAGATTCGGTGGGTCATATTACCAGGACTTTAAACAGGGGAATGTGCCCTTTTCTCATGTGTTTCTACCTTCTTCCTGTCTTAAATGAAGATGGCTTGCTGGAACTCCAGCAGTCATTTTAGGAACATGAGGTAACTAGGCCGAAGATGGCTGAGCAGAGAAAAGGATCCTACCTTTGATGACATTATGTATGAACCCATGCCAGCCCTTAACTGCCTATCTTTAAAATATCAGTATATGAGAGAAAACCCATACCTTCTTTAGGTGACTGCTTTGAGCTTCTTTTTTTAGCAGCTGAATGAAGACCCTGATACCACATAGTACCTTAGCAACATAAAGCGATATTATTCATTAAATAATAGTCCCTACCTAGTGACCAAAATTAGAGACACTAAAACATTAGTACTCTATCTCAAAAGTGTATATAAATTTGTGGAAAAGTTTTTCTTTGGTTTTCTTTCTTCTTTGTCCTCTCAACACAAGTTGAAATTCTCTGTTAAGCTATCTATTTGCCTTCTAATATCTTCTCAGATGTTAAGTGATCTGAAGGAGTTAGCAGAGGAAGCACTTGTTTTAGTCAGCTTTTTGTCACTGTGACCAAAAGACCTGACAAAAACAGTATAGAGGAGGCTCATAGACAAGAACTAACAAGTACCAGAGACATGATTCAAATTCTTCTGAGTAGAATTTCCCCTTCCTGTGCCAAAACTGGTGTTAGAAACTATGTTGAGGAGAGCCTTCTGTGGGCATGAGAGAAAGGGAGGTGTCAAAGATTGCATCAGACGTGGCTAAACCATGGAAGAAGACTTTATTCAAGATGACTGAGAGACAGACTGAATCAACCCCACTGAGACAAAAGGGTGGGGGTTGTTAAGCACTGAGGTGAGCTAGTGGAAAAGTACCAGAGGACACTGGGGTGGGAGGTTGGTCAGTGTGAGGAGGCCACCTGCATTTTTGCCAGTCAGAGCTTGTTGCATTAGGCTTCTGCCCTCCACAAAGCCTGGGAGATAGGGTACTGTCTACCATGATAAATGCCTTCCAATGCCTGTCTTGAGATCCTTGAGAAGGGCATTTATGGGTTGCAAAACCGACAAGAGGTGTGGAGAAGAGTTAGATTGCAATGGGTCAGGGAAAAGATTTATAATTGAAAGCCCACTAAAGTAAATGCTCTGAGAAAAAGCAGGTCAAGGGCCCATAGTTAGGAAGAAATCTGTGTTTAGTCAAGCTGAGGGGAATGTGAAAGTGAGAGAGTAGTGAGTATCACCTTGTATCCTTGTTCTCCAGAAAGCCAGGTCTCAGGTCTCAGTCCCCAACTGAACTTTTAACAGGTAGCAGCTTTATCAGGAATGCCCACTAACCAGCCTGTGGAGGAACTCTGATTTAGATCATCTTACCAGATGGTTCCCTCTGCACCCTGTGATCCACCCCCCTATACTTTTCTGACCCTATCTCCATCCCAGAAATGACATTCTCACTGCATCTACTTCTTTAGGCAAAATATTTTCAGCTCAAAGTTGGTTTCACCCCACTATACTAGAGAGTAATCCAAAGACAGAACCCAGAGATGCAGAATTTCCTTCCAGATACTACCATCTAAAAAGCGAACCCAGTTAACCCTGCAGCAGAGGAAAATGGAAATCTCCTTGGCTGGCATTTCAGTTTGTGTAAGGGGACTTTGCTTTGCTCTGAGAGCAGGTAACTGCTGACCTTAAAATCCAGGCTTCAGGAGGCGTTGGATGAAGGTATTTTATTTTCTCCTAAAGGCTTTGATGTTTTTCAAATAAAAAGTTAAAAGATCCAGTACTTTCCCCTGAAGCTTCTTCACAAAGTAGTGGATTTTCTAAAAGACAAAGGCCTGGCGGGTGGGTGGTCCCTAAAGAGCAGTACCCTGAAGTCTCTTTTTCCTTTTCAGAGCATTAGGGTTCTCTTACCTCCTCCGCCCTTTCTCTTACCTTTTCTCCCATTCTCCAAAGTGCACAAGGCCAGTTATTCGTCAGGTCCTGCTACCTCATCTTTCCTGATCCCCAGTTCCTACAAATACCAAGCGCCTCTCCTTTGGTTGGCAGATGTTTCTCTGCCTGGTGACAAGCCAGGCCTGCTGGGGGCGGAGGAGGCAGCGCCTTTGGTCACATGGTGGCGCGCGCGAGCCTCTCACAGCCCGGGCGACCACAGCTCCTCACCGGCTCTTTTATATCAACCCCACCCGCACCCCAGCGCTCCAGGAGGCGCGCCCCCAGCCTTCTCGGGTGGGATAGCGAGGAGCGCTTCTCTGGGACCTGGATGACAGTCGGGCGGCAGTAGCGTCTGGCCCGCGCGGGAACTGCTGCGGGCTGCAGAGGTCCCAGTCTCCAGGCTCCTCCTCCTGCCGGCCCCCCACCCTCCCCTTCTCGGCTCGGCTTTGCAAATCGAAGGCTTCCCGGAGCAGCCTTGGAGCGGCGGCAGGCGCAGCGCAGGCAGCAGAAGGAGCACAGCCGGCCGGCCGCTCCGAGCCTTCGGGCAGCGGCGACGGCGTGCTAGAGCTGCTCGGGAGGCGCCGCAGAGCCCGGCGCACCCTGCGCAGCTAGGTCTGAAGAGGAGAAGACCCCAGGGCCTGCAGCTGGGCAAGGGAGAGGAAAGTGCGTGTGCGTGACTGTGTGTGTGTGTGTGAGAGAGTGAGTGTGTGTGTGTGTGTTTGTGTGTGTAGGGCATCAGTATCGAATTAGGGCGGAGGAGAGGGCAGAGGAGAGGGCAGGGGATTCGCGGGCGCAGCCCCCTGGATGCCCCCGCCGGTACTCAAGGTTTTCCCGCGTGGGAGCCGGCTCCCTGACGTCCCTCACGATGGACTTGTGCGGAGTTGAAACCGGCCAAAGCAGCAACCCGCAGTTGACTGCCCGGTCCTGGGGCATCGCGGGTGCGCGCGTGGGGATGGCAAGGTAGGATGGACGCCCAGCGCGACCACCGCCGCCCTAACACAGCGGTCCCCGGGCGGTGCCGCTGACTCTCCAGAGCGCACAGGCGTGTGGGCGGAGGCGGCCCAGCTTCGCCCGCGTCTTCGCGAGTCGCTTTCCCTCTTCCACCCACTCGCACCTGCCACCGCGCCAGACCATGTCGAAGGCGGCTGGAAGCACAGGGGCGGCGACAGAAAGTTGTCCCCCAGCCCCGGCTGGCTCGTCCCCCGCCGCCGCGGTGGAGGATCTGTCCAAAGTATCAGACGAAGAGCTGCTGCAGTGGAGCAAGGAGGAGCTGATCCGCAGCTTGCGGCGAGCCGAGGCAGAGAAGGTGAGCGCGATGCTAGACCACAGCAACCTCATCCGCGAGGTGAACCGTCGCCTGCAGCTGCATCTCGGAGAAATCCGCGGGCTCAAGGTGAGCGCAGGGTCAGCCGGGGAGCGGGGTGCACTGGGGAGGGGGGAAAGGCAAACTTTCCCTCGCCCCTTCAACAGGCGATTCTCCCCTTGTTCCCAGTGAGCGCCCCTTACCCTCATCTTTAGCCCTTAGGAAAGTTTTTCAAACTTTGGAGGTTTTTGCTCCCCTCCTTTTCTCCATTTGGGGCGCGCCAGCGTCGAACTCTCTAGGGGTCCTTTGAAGCCAGTGGAGAAGGCACCTAGGATGCTGACAATCGGGGCGGGGTGGACATGATGGGCACGCAAAACCTTTAATTTCCAAAGGAGCCTGTAAAGTCGATGCTTTGGGGAGCCAGGTTATAGCCAACCAGGGGGAAAGGCGAGCAAAAAAGAAAGACCAGGGCACCTTCGGCCTTCGAGGGTAAGGGATATGTCTGCCCTGGCGCCACCAGCTCTCTGGAGAGCAGAGGGCGATGAAAGGGCAACACTGCCAGAAGGGGTGGGGGCGGGTGTCCAGAGAGAAGACGCAGGCGCCACCCTCGGTGCAGAGGAGCTTAAGTTCTGCCTTCAAGTGGTCTCCTGGCTTTTGTGCTGTCATCTCCACTTCAGCCAGCGTCACCTGGAGTTGCCTTACTTCCCTTCTCAGTTCACCCCTAGTTTTATTTTAATTTTATCCAGCATTAAAAGAGGGAGACAGTAAAGGACGCAATATGGAAGGGTCAAGGTTTTGAAAGGGTACCCAAGTATCGGGCAGTGATGCTTTCATTATGAGCCAGCCATCCTTCTGCCGTTAGGAAAAGGAGGGAAGGAATCCCCAACCCCACTAACTTAACTTTTCTCTTTGGAAATCTCTGAGTGTGCCGGCAGTATGCCCACCAGGCTGTCGCAGACCCGGCGGCGGGGTGGCCGGGAACCGCCCTGCCGGCATGCACTGCAAACTTCCTCTCCTCACAGCTTGCCTGGTGCCTCCTGGTATTCCTTCCTCTCATTGTTCTGCTTTTGTTTATAGGAAGCCAGACACAAACGAAATCACTGTAGGGACCTCAGGGAGCAGATTCCCGCAGGCACAAGCTGTTCTTGTCCCTTCCCACTTCCACCCCACTTTTCAGGCAGTGGACTCTGTTCTTTAATTGCATCATGCTCCAGCTCTGGGATTCTGGGGCAAAGAGGAGTGGGAGGGGCAGGATGCCCAAGACTTACCTGTGTGCTGCAACCAGTGTGGGTGAAAATGGCCCTTTGCAGAGACCCAAACTCACTGTCATGTAGTCCCTAGGGAGGGTATAATAAGGAAGATTTCACAATTAAAGAAATCCTAAGGCTTGCTCTCTTCTTTATTTTTATTCATTACTAATGGAGCATTTATTAAGAACCAGGCTCTGTGGGGAATAGAAATGGGCTAAAATAGTGAGAAGGTGATATCAGAAGTGGGTTTGAATTTAGAGTCTATAGCTGCCAGAAAGGTGAGGTTGGCTAATTAATTTGTCAGATCTTCATTTTATTCATCAATAAAATGCAAATGATTATAATCATTTCCTACGGTGTTGTGACAGTAAGTTATGATCACATAGGGACAGGTTTAATACTGTTCTTGACTACAAAATATGGTGGTTACTGTCATCTGGAAAGGACATATACATGTATAGTTATTAATTTTCAGGTCTGGGTTTCTCAGGCAAAGCTAGACAGTGCTATTAGTTTGTCTGCCTCCAATTTAATCTTCCATGGTTTGAACCATGATGAGACTTAGAGAAGCTTTAAATTAGTTGATCAATTAATTTCCTGAATATTTAATGCAATGAAGAATCAACATGATAACTCAAGAAATTCTTGGGCTGGGGTGGTGGCTCAGTGGTAGAGTGCTTGCCTTGCATGTGTGAGGCACTGGGTTCGATCCTCAGCACCACATATAAATACATAAAATAAAATAAATACATAAAAAAGTCCCTACATAAACAATTAAAAATATTTAAAAACAAAAGAAATTCTTCAATGTTCTTTTAGGTTGTGTGGACCTACTTGACTGTGTGTGAGGGTGAGAGTTTAGGTGTGAGTGGGGAGGGAGTGGCCTGGGTGGTGGGCTGCCTGTTCTCTACTCCTGGAGCCTCATTTAGAGAAGCAGCTGTTAGGCCAGTTAGGAGCAGTGGCAACCTAAGCAGGAAAGCTTCCCTGTGGCCTAGATTCATGACCTGGCATTGAAAGACGCCCTAGCCTACCTCTATCAAGTTCAGGAATGATGGAGCCGGTTACTTTCTGTGGCAGACTGTATTCTTTCTGTGTCAGCCCTGGGCAACTTCAGGAGGTGGCCTGACGGTGTCATGGGGTTAAGGCTCTGCTGAGAGATCACTATTCTCCCTTTTCTTAAGCATTTTGGCTCAGAGCTTCCTTGGGCACTACAGCAATCCACAAATATGATTGACTGAATTAATGATAGGTATATTTATTTATTTTTGCTTAATCATAAGGAAAGGGATTTTATATTTGGGCTTCTGATGGTTGGGCACTCTCCACTAAGAGTTGTAAAGGTAGGATAGTGAAGGCCACAACACTTTTCTTTGCTGTGCCCCTTTCTGTGAACTGACTTTGACATTATATCTAAATATTTTTAAGGCTAGTACATAGGACTGCAACTGTATGATTTGGTTAGCATGGGCAAACTGTTAACCTCTCTGAATCTGTTTTCTCATTTGCTCAGTAGGGATTTTAATTCCATACTAAGTTTTGCGAGGAGTAAGCAATACACAGATGCAGAAGCTCAGTGAACCTAGACAGCTTTCTCAAGGTCACACAGATGTAAAATGTTTGAAACAGGCCTACTTTCTTCTTTGGATAGTTGACATTCTTTGATTAGAATGTGTGAACTCAAAAGGGATGGAGAAAGGAGATTAGGGTGCTGGATTCCTGAGAACATTTCTTTGGTCTGTTGAGCAGATACCATGCTAAGAAGGGCCTGTTTCAGGTTCTTTGGAGAGGACATTAACTTGAGAAGCCCATGGAATTCCAGTTTGCATTCCAGTTCTAGAGAAACCAGGAGTACTGTGGGATAGTCAAAAGGAAGTGTTTTCAGATGTGAATTCATTCAGATAAAGAAGAACATGACTAGAACTTTCTATTAAATGCCAGGATTAAACTAAATGGTGAATAATTTTCTGAAGCTTAGAAAGATTAATTTTGTTTAGTATTATTTTCTCTGAATATCCACAGCTTCTGATTTTCTCTAAAGCATCAGTATCGAGGGATAATTTATCCTCATACTATTGTAGACTCCAACATGGCAGGCTGGCTGAAAACAATTATAAGAAGTCCTTTCTCAGCAGCTACAGCAGTAGCCTTTTTTTGCTGTGAAAAATTTTTATTTATTTATTTATTTATTTATTTATGTTAGCTCATTTTTGTTGTACATAATATTAGAGTTGCTGTAGACTTTTTTGGTCACAAGCCTAGGGCTTTTAAAGAGTTGATCAGTCCATAAACATATATTAAATGCCCACATTATGCAAGGTACCATAATAAATATGTTGCAAATGCCAAAAAAAAAAAACAAAACCCAAACCCAAACCAAACCAAACCAAACCAAAAGACATCAGACCTCTGCCTTCTTGAAGCTACAGTATCTACATGAAAGAGGAGACAAAAGTGATGTTCAGTGAATGCTCTAATGTGTTATAGGCATTAACAGCAGGTGGGAAATTACTTCATTTATTTATTCATGGGTGGTGTTCCATGCAGGGGGAGACTTCTCAGAGAAATCACTCATTTGAAATAAGTTCACATAGGCGGGAAGGTGATATTTCTAGCTGGAACACATGATGTCATCAGGGCTCAAAACTAGTTGACAGAGAGGGAGCTAAAGGTAGAAAGGCAGACAAAGCCTTTGAGGTCTGGCCCAGGGGTTTATTCACTTCCTGGCAAAGGGAAGGTGTTGGGGGTTGGTTAGGAGCAGAGGCAAATCATTCAGGAAGTGTTTTTGAAGATGAGTCTGGTCCTGCCAAGGAGTGCATGTGTTGGAGTGGGGCAGGGAAGACTAAGGCAGGGAAGCCAGCTGGGAAATTGTTGGCAAAGATCAGGCCCTAGTCATAAAGGGGCCATGAGAAACAAAAGGAAGAGGTGAGCATGGAAACAAGGAAATGGAGTTGTTTGTAATGCCGAGAGTTACAAGTGGCGTTGAAAACAAAGCTGCATAGGCTGCTTCTTTAAGCCTCAAAATTCCCTTTCATCTTAGGTCTTGTTACTGTCAGGAAGAGAAGAACACGGTTGGCAGATGTTTTAAAGTGTCAATATCAGGGGAGGTTTTATGAGAATCAACCTGAGTTTAAAAAAAGTAAGGCCCCTCTCTGAGAACCTCTGGTTCTATATTGGATGATGAAATTGCAAGACCAGAGATTTCAGGCTTTGTAAGGCAGGGTCTTAGGTAGCAACCCCATAGCTGCCTGTATGTCATTCCTACCTGACCCTGATGCTTCCTTGACTATATGTGAATATAGTGAATGGGGAGCAAGTGGAAATGGCACAATGCATTTTTAAATTCTTTACTTTAAGGTACCTACAATGGGCATACTGCATTCTGGATGCACAGGGGAATGGAATAGATGAGGTCCCCATTCTCATGACTCTAGAGAGAGTGGAGACTTGAATTATCAGGCATACTCAGACCTATGTGGCAGAAATTGTAATAAGCACAACAGAGGCAAAATCTAAAGGGTGGTATAGAACTTAGAAGTGGACCTTCTTTAGATTGAGGTGTCCCTTCTTCAGAATGCCTTCTGTGTGGGGAGTGACATAAAATGAGCCCCGATGGCTGTGTAGAAGATTGGGGAAAGAAAGCATTGCAAGTGAAAATGGAGAAGGCCTTGCCCTTTGAGAACCTAAAACAAGGCCAGGGTTGGTGGTGCTCAGTGTGCAATGCTCACCTGCCCTGCTACCACCCATCCAAGCCATCAACATCTCCCACCTGGACCAGCCCAGTAGCCTCCTTGCTGGTCTAGTGGCCATCTTGTCCTGTCTCCCTCTCTGCTCTCCCCTCCCCACCCCAACTGGCCACTTTCTGCACTGAACTATGGTGATTCCTTACAAAATGAATCATATTATGTCATTTCTCTACTCTTAGCTCTTCAACAACCCTAAGTCTGACCACTACTCAGGCCCTGACACCTCAGACCTTCTTTCTTATCTTTGTGCTTTAGACATAGTGGCCTCCCTGTGGCTTGGGCTCTTGCTGTCATATCTTTTCAGGGCTTTTCTACTTGCCTTGGCTCTGCCTGGCATTATCTTCACTCATATTTTCTCTTTCATTCCACCCAGGTCTTTGCTTTAAATGTTTTGCTTTCCTGTAGAGGTACTTTCTCTTGAAAAGTAGTAATTTTTAATATGCTTTAGTTTTTACCCCAGAACCACCTTTCATTATGAGCCATAATGTGCTTTCCTTTTTTTTTTTTTTTTTTTTTTTTGCTATTCTTTTCCACTAGAATGAAAACTGGAGGATGTGTGAAGGTGTTTGCTACATCTACTGATATATCCCTACCACTTGGACTGGTTTCTGGCACATAATAGATTCTTACTACATCTTTGTGAATGAACAAATAGATCACCATCTATGCTGGAGAAGTAGAGCAAGTCATAGCATTTGGGATCTTGTGAGAATCGAAGGATCTTGCACTTTCTTCTAAAGGCAATGAGAAGCTATTAATTTTTTTTTTTTTTTTTTTACATGGGAGTGAGTAGATGAACTTAATTTTGGAAGTCAAATTCCAAACACTTGTTTGGCTTGGAAGTAGAAGGTGAGAGAGGAGATGGCAGGGATAACCACAGGTTCTTAAAAAGAGCATAGGTGGAGGTGGGATTTGCTGATATGTGTAATTTGGGAAAGGGTCTTTGTCTATCAAGAGCTCCCTGAAGCTCAAGTGTCAGATGCTTGGAAGGTACTTGGGTGGGCATGGCAAACAGGTTGGATGTGCAGGACTGAAATGCCACTAGAGGGCAATTGTGCCTTTTCCTAGTGGGGGGATTGAGGTTGCTCATTCTGTGTCATGAGCTAAAAATTAAGCAGTACTTCACTTGCTCTGTTGAAAGCCCTGCCGCCTCAGAGTTTTTAAATGTTTCATAGGTGACATCTTTCTTTCTAGAGAGTGGGGCAGTGGAACTTTGTTTTTCTATTGACTGGTTTCCTGTTAATTAACTGGCTGCTCCGTAAATACTGACTAGATGATTTTGGATGAGTTAAGCTTTGTGAAATCATTTTCCCATCTGTGGGTCCCCTTCAGAACCATAATAATTATTATCTCTTATGTGTTTTGGCAAATATTAGATGAAATAATGCAAGAAAAGTATTGCGCAGGGAACGTGACCAGTGTCTATTATTTTTAACTTTTATAGATACTTAAAAACCTTGTTTCTTCCCACCCTGTTATCTCCTCTGGCAATATCCTGGAGAATTCAGCATTTCCACATTCTCTTGCTCCCAGGAAACCTGGCCTAATGATCTCTCTTATATGTACCTTCCTAGAATGGTTCTCTCTCTCTTTTCAGGATATCAACCAGAAACTCCAGGAGGACAACCAGGAACTGAGGGACCTCTGCTGTTTCTTGGATGATGACAGGCAGAAAGGCAAGAGGGTGTCCCGAGAGTGGCAGAGACTGGGCCGCTACACTGCTGGGGTGATGCACAAGGAAGTGGCCTTATATCTGCAGAAGCTGAAGGAGCTGGAGGTGAAGCAGGAGGAGGTGGTGAAGGAGAACATGGAGCTCAAGGAACTCTGCGTGCTCCTGGATGAGGAGAAGGGTACAGGCTGCGCCGGCAGCCGCTGCTCCATCGACAGCCAGGCCAGCCTGTGCCAACTCACTGCCTCTACTGCACCCTACGTGCGGGATGTGGGCGATGGCAGCAGCACCTCCAGCACGGGCAGCACCGACAGCCCTGACCACCACAAGCACCACGCCAGCGGTGGCAGCCCCGAGCACCTGCAGAAGCCCCGGAGTGAGGGCAGCCCGGAGCACTCTAAGCACAGAAGTGCCAGCCCTGAACATCTACCGAAACCCAGGGCCGCGGGGACCCCGGATCACCCGAAAGCACTCAAAGGACCCAGCCCTGAGCACCACAAACCCTTGTGCAAGGGTAGTCCGGAACAGCAAAGGCACCCACACCCCGGAAGCAGTCCTGAAATGCTGCCCAAACACGTGCTCAGTGGGAGTCCTGAACATTTCCAGAAGCACAGGCCAGGGGGCAGCCCGGAACATGCCAGGCACAGTGGAGGGAGTCCCGAGCATCTTCAGAAACATGCCCTTGGTGGGAGTCTGGAGCACCTACCCAGAGCCAGGGGCACCAGCCCCGAGCATCTCAAACAGCATTTTGGGGGGAGCCCTGATCACAAACATGGAGGCGGAGGCAGTGGTGGAGGCAGCAGGGAGGGCACCCTCCGACGGCAGGCGCAGGAGGACGCGTCACTTCATCACCGGAATGTCTACAGTGGCATGAACGGTGGGTCAGTACGTGCTGGGGAACTGATTTGACTGGGGCAACTCAGTAGAGTTCTGAATGACCAAGGGCTTTCCAGCCATGCTGGAAAGGGGTGGGTTGGGAGGTGGAGGGGGCGTTGGCTCTGGAATTATGATATGTGTTTCTTCCCCTCAACTTGTTTTTGTTTTATACAGCTATCAGTCAAGTAAGCCTGAAGAAGGTTGGAGGGGAGGGATTAGAGGAGGGACAGGAACAATAATTCCTTGGGATCCTGAGTTGCCTAGGTGAAATCTAAGTATTGGAGATAAAAATAGATTCTTTCCTCTTGAACTTTATTGAATTATATGGTGTTTCCTACCCGGGCTCACTTGTTGAATGAAGCCTGAGCAGGTCCTGAATCCAGCCAGTATCTTATGTTCAGGAAGAAATGAATATTTATGATGAAAAACAACGTTGAAAAATAAATATGGTGTCCCTTGATGCAGACTCGATGCTGCTTTGCTTGAGTGCCTATAAATGTGCCTTTATCTTAAGAAATTTTCCCATTGTGTTGGGGGGTGGAAGCATGAATCTGTGATTTTTATTTGCATCTAAAATGTATCAGGTGATTCCTTTCCCCACTCATTCAAATCTCAACCCTCTAACCAAACCCTCCTAAACATATTCTGAATAGAATGCTATTCTGCATTACATAAGACATCTTTCTGGGTCATTTAAATGTACCTCTTTAAAATGTACAGATGTGGCTGGACACTCCTTTGATTTCCAAAGCATAACATCCACTGCATTTGCTGAGGCGGCAGTAAACCTGAGCTTTTAAACCTTTTGGAAGAGGCTTAATTTTCTGCCTCTTGGTTCTGAAATCACTTTGAACTCAAGAGAGAAAGAAATCATTTCTTAAAGAAAACAAATCAAAAACCAAAAAAGCCACACACACACACACACACACACACACCCCACACAAATCCACAACCACAATAACCCTCCTACCCCAAACCTTATAGTTCTTTTGTGTTACCTATGGTTGAGTTGAAGCTTTAAATGGTTGGTTTTATACACTGTGGAACTTTTCATTCAAAACATCTGAGGTTCTTTTGCTCTGTTGGGGAGCTGCTCTATAGAGTTTATGTACAGCCAGTTCTGAGCAGTGGTGGAGGAGGCTGCTGATTTTAGCAGTGACACAAAGGAGTAAATTTTCAATATTGTACTTGGGGATTTACCTGTTGGATTCCATTTCAGCCTAATCCTTTTCTCATAGTGCTGAAAATTGACTCCAGAAGCTTGGCTTCTAATGCTGCCAGTGTTCTTTTTAGTGCAAATGGAACTAGAATGGGTGGGAAAGATAGGAATCTGCTGCTTTCTTGGTTGTTTGTGTTGAGAGGCTGCAGGGAGAAACCGATTCACCTGCTTCCTGGAGGCCTCCTGGCTGGCTGGTGTCTGGACCAAGTTGACTGAACCTACACTCACTGTTGCAACAGCTGTGCCCCGATGGCTGTGGGTGGCCTTGGCTATGCAGGTCTCCATAAGAGATGAAAGTCATTCAAAAAGATATCTTGGTTGTGCTATTATCATGAGATGGGTCACTGGCGATGACACCTGTCTTCAGGGGCTATAAATGGGTCAGTGGGGAGATAGTTAATGACTTTTCCATTTTGTGATTACTTTTTAATGAGCTTGATAAATAACTATGTGCACTATTTTAAGGAAACTTTGTTTCTTAAACCAAAAAACCCCCAAAAAACAAAAAAAAATACAAAACAAACAAAAAAACCCAATAGCTAGGGGCAGGTGGTTCATTTAACAATAATTCTTCCATTTACAAAAGGACTCTTTAAATAAAAAATCCTCTAGTATATTTTTATTTTATTATTCTTAAATTTTATTATTTTTAAATGACAAATTATAATTGTATATATTTATTGGGTACAATGAAATGTTTTGATCCATGTATAAAATGTGTAATGATTAAATCAAGTTAATTAACATATCCATTACCTTGATTATATTTTTTATGGTGAGACATTTGGAATATACTTTCTTAGTTATTTTGAGATGTACATTTGTTGTTGACTATGGTCATCAGGATCTACAAAATTATTTCCCCTGTCTGAAACTTTGTGCCTTTTAATGAACAACCCCACATTTCCTCCTTTCCTACTCTCCCAGTGTCTGATGACCAGTATTCTACTGTATACTGGCAGCACCGACATCCCTGACCACCACCACTTCTGTGGCTTCCATTTGAGGATAAGTGAGATTAAGTGACATTTGTCTGTTTGTATCTGACTTATTGCACTTAACATAATGTCCTTCATTTTTATCATGTTGTTACAAATGAAGGATTTCCTCTTTTTTATGGCTGGATAGTATTCTATTTTGTATATATTTCACATTTTCTTTTTCCATTCATCCACGGATGGACACTTAGATCAAATGCAAATCCCTGCTATTGTGACTACATGATGAAGTGAATGTGGTAGTGCAGATATCCCTTCTACATATTCATTTCAGTTACTTTGGAAGTATATCCAGAAGTGGCATTACCAGGTCATATAATCATTCTACATTTAGTTTTTTAAGGAACCTCCAAACCATTTTCCATAATGGAGATACTAATTTATGTTCCCACCAACACTGTATGAGTTCCCTTTACTCAACATCCTCTCCAACATTTATCTTGCAACCTGTTGATAAAAGTCACCCTAACAGGTGTGAGGTGACATCTCATTATAGTTTCAATTTGCATTTCTCTAATGATTAATGATGCCGAACATTTGTTCATATACCTACCTGTATTTCATTTCTAGACCTTTCGAGAATGTCTGTTCAGTCTTTTACTCATTTTTAAATTTGGGCTGTTCTTTTTGCTGGGAGTTGTTTGAATACTTTATATGCTTTGCACAATAACCCTTTATCAGAAATATGCCTTGAAGATATATTCTCCCATTTTGTGTATTGTCTCTACTTTCTCAATTATTCTCTTTGCTATGCAGAGGCTTTCTAGTTTGATATAATCCCATTTTTCTTTCTGTGTTTACTTTTGTTGCCTGTGCTTTTAGGGTCAGATCCAAAGAATCATTGCCCAGATCAGTGTTACAGAACTTGTCCCCTATTTTTTCTTCTAGTAATTGTATAGTTTCAGGTCTCATATTTAAGTCATTAATCCATTTTGAAGATTTTATGATCATTTTTATATTTGGTACAAAAATCTTTCATTATTCTGTATGTGGATACCTAATTTCCCCAATGCCACTTATTAAAAAGAGTGTCCTGTCCCCATTGTAAGTTCTTGGAAACTTTGTCAAAAATTATTTGGCCCTAAATGTTTGGGTCTATTCCATTCCATTCATCAATCTGTCCATTTTTTTTTTTTTTACACCAGTACCGTGCTGTTTGATTACAACTGCTTTATAATATGTTTTGAAATCGAGACATGTTGATGCCTTCAGCTCTGTTCTTTTCGTTTGAGATTATTTTGCCTACCCATGGTCTTCCGTGGTTCCATATGGACTTAAGGATACATAGATATATTTTGCCATTTCTGTGAAAAATGACATTGGGATTTAAATAAAGACTGCATAGAATCTTCAGATTGCTTTGGGTGGATATGGACATTTTCACAATATTAATTCTTCAATCCATGAACACAGAACATCTTTCAGTTTATTTGCATTTTCTTCAATTTCTTTCATCAATGTTTTATTATTTTCAGAATACAGGTCTTTTACCTCCTTGATTAAATTTATACCTGCTTGATTTTTTAATGTTTGTTGTCGTAAGTGAGATTGTTTTCTTAACCTTTGTCGGTTAGTTCATTATTTTATAGAAGTGCCACTGATTTTTTCATGTTGATTTTGTGTCCTCCAATTTTACTGAATTTGCTTATCAAGTCTAACAGGGTTTTTGGTGAATACTCAGATTTTATGGATATAAAATGATGCCATCAGCAAATAGAGACAATTCACTTCTTCCTTTGCTACTCCGATGGCTTTTCTTTTGCCTAATTGCTCTGGCAGGGACTTCTAATACCATGTTGAAAAGAAGTGGTGAGAGTGAGCATCTTAGAGGAAAAGTTTTCAAGTTTTCATTGTTGAGAATGGTATTACCTACAAGTTTGTCATATTGGCCTTTATTGTATTGAGGTATATTCCTTCTATAATCTGAATGGTTTTTATCGTGAAAAGATCTTCAATTTTGTCAAATGTTTTTAAGGTTCCTGTTGGGAGTATTTCTCTAGTTCAATCCATGCACGATTTAACTTAATAGAAAGATTTTTAGGTATAACCTTTCAAGAATGCCTTACACAAAACAAAGTATATTTGTAGAGAAAGATAATACTACATCAGGACTTATTTTTGCTTGGATTCAGGTAAACATGTTGGGTCAGGCAAATGTTTTGTAAAATTTAACAATTTAGTTACAAATTTGATGTAACAGCATTATTGAATGATGCTATAGTTTAATTCTTGTGTTTACTTCAAGTTTTCCTATTCTTGTGACTACTTCAAGTTTCTGCATTCTCGTGACTATTTCAAGTTTTCTCACTTAGATCTTTGGCTGACAGTTGATATCCTCACCAGAGTATATTTATAGTACATTTGGATTGCATTTTCATTTCAGTAATTAATTGGAAAATGAAGTGGCACAATGAGATGTTTATGGATCATCAGCCTATAAACTTGTGCGTTGGTAGCTTGTATTTATCCTGCCGTTACAAATTAATTTTTGATATGGATGGTAAGACATGCTTTTTCATATTTTAAAATCACCACATAATTTGTTTGAATCATTGGTGTATATACAGATAAGAACCAGTAGCAAGGTTAATCCCAAATTGCAGATTTGCTGAGTCATTTCCAGAGCTGTTTGTTTAGGGCGAACTGTGAGTGTTTTGGTTCAGCACTTGCATGTTTTTGTAGGAACAAAAGGCAGATGAAAGGAAGTGGAAAGAGTGCCTGAATTATGGCAGACTGAGACAGAGATGAAATATGTACTGGCAGGATATTTTCCTGCAAGTAAGGGTATGCATTCCCTCCAAACACACCCTTATGCACACTGAGGGAACGTCAGTGGAAGGATAACTGTTTTAGTCAGCTGTATCTGGGCCATCTTTAAAACTTGTCTTTCAGTTAGAAACTCAGTAGATGAAGTAGTTGGACTTGGTGTCCTTTGGTTAAAACCAGTGGCTTAATCTCCAACTAGAATGCGAAAATGAATTTTAGGTATTTTTTTGAAGATTTTTTTTTTTTTTTTTTAGTTATATATGGACACAGTATCTTTATTTTGTTTATTTATTTTTATGTGGTGCTGAGGATCGAACCCAGTGCCTCACCCATGAGAGGCAAGTGCTCTGCCACTGAGCCACAACCTCAGCCCAAATTTTAGGTATTTTTTTCTGTTTTAAAAGTGAGCCTCTGTAACTAATTAGTAGCTGCTTAAGAAAACAACACAAGCAACACATACAACCAGAACATACCCAGAAAAACCTCTAAGGTTAAAAAAAAAATTCACATGAATACATTTTCTTCTTTGGAAGTTATTATTCAAGTATTTTTTTCCAGTTTGTAGAGAGTTCCATTCAACACTTTCCACATCTAGACATTAAAGCACTTGCCCATTCGTTCAAGTTGCTTCCTGTATTCCAGATTAGTAACTTACATAATTGAATATCCACTTGTAGCTATAAAAGTACACAACTGGCCTTAACTGTTGAGAATGGGGATTTCACTTAACTAATTACCATTGAAATTTGAAGTGGAGTTGAACTTTCTTAGAGGTGAAAGTGTTTTCCCTTCCAAAGGAGATCTGTTGTCAGATAGCAGCTGCCAGATATTTGCTTTTTAACAGGTATCTATTTTAGCTCAGGTCATGGGTGTTTGGGATGATTCAGATTCTAGCAATATCTGTTTATTGTTGATCTTCCAGATAATAAGCTTTTGATGATCAGAGGCCCTTATATGCCGCTGGCCCATTGGACACTATCAATCCAGGTAAAAAACTAGTAACATCATTTGATTTTAATTCCAGAGGCACATATTGCTGGTTATCAGCAAATGAAAAGGAATAAATAAATAAAAAAATTACTCTGTATTGTGTTGTTTATTTTTTTCTTCTAAAAATAAGATAATTGCTTAACCATTCTGCTGGTTCTGTCTGCTTCCCCTTGCTTTCTTCAAGCACATTCCAGCGAATAGAAACTTCATTCTTTCCTTCAACATCACCAGAGCCAGTGTGAACACATATGAGGAAATTATTTGCTTGTGTTAGACAAGGTCTGCTTAGAACTCATTTGACCTTGCTGTTTGGAATGCTAGGGTTTTAAGTCCTCCTCCTGAAAACTTATTATTTCTTTCCTTGCTTTGTGAGTGTCTTTAGAGATGGAAACAATAGACTGTTCCTCCCAAAAACTCTTCTTCTGTTTCGGGGCTTTTTAGCATTGGCACTCTTGACTTTTGGACTGGATAATTTTTTGTGTTAGGTGCTGTCTTATGCATTTCAGGAAGTTTAGAATTATCCTGGGGTTCTACCTATGGGCAAATCAAAAATGTCCCCAGATACTGGCAAATGTTCCAGGGAAGGGTGTAGGCAAAATTCTCCTGATTAAAAAGAAAAAAAAAAATTACTGCTTCACTGCAGTGGTTTTCAATCTGGCTGCAGATTAACATCACCATGGTGGCTCTGAAAAAATACTAGTGGTAGAGCCTCACACTCAGGAGATACAAATTGAGTTGATTTGATACCAGGCCTGGGTACTTTTCAAAAAGCACTCCTCAGGTGACTTGAATGAGTAGACCAGGTGCAGAACACTCCCTATATAAGCGACCTTTGCTAAGATGGGTTGGTGTGAGTGAAGGTCTGAAACACTCACGCTTCTGGAAGAAGAACGTTGATGTCTCCCTTTCCTTTGCTGAGTTCCAGGACTGAGAAGTACTGACTGGCTGGTACTATAAAAATCTTCAACCTGTCCACTTAGGCTAAGGCTACCTGAAAATGCACTTTAGAGTTGCAAGTAGGGTTGTTCTGTTAATTTTGGGGAAACTGGCATGTATGGTTCAAGTCTGCTTTAGTTTTTGAAAACTTCATATCCAGATGGAAAATATGGGTTTCTAACCTATTTGCAATGGATGATGATGGTGAATGTAGATCAGGCAAACCCTGCAGTACTAAAGACTATCTTTCCCAAGGGAATGCTGCATTGCGAATCTCCCACTTCAGAAATTTTAATCTGAATTTTGATACTGCTCCTTATTTTCTGTTCAGGCTATTAGTGAGTAACTGAAAACATTGATAACACAAAGTGGCCTCATCTGTGAGAAGTAAGATAACCTGTGTGTGGAGGAACTCATTGGGATTTCTCTGTAGCAAGGCTGTTCGTGGATTAATAGTGGTGTACTTTTGCATGAATAATCACTCAGATCTTTTATTTTGCTTAGAGAAAATCAGAACATGTTTATGAATGCATTTAGACAATAGAAATCGAACATCTCTTGGAAGAGAAATTTCAACAGTTACAGTTAAGGAATACCAGAACTGATTTTAATTGTGGTCCTTTGAGTATATTTTCTGTTGTACAAAGTGACACATAGATGGTTTAAAACAATAGTTTTTGTTCTTTAAGCATGAATACAGTAATTTGGGAACCTTATAGGTACTTTGATAGGACATCAATTGAAGTTTTGAAAAAATAGAATTGATTTATTGTACCGTACTTGTATGTGCAAAGCATATCACACTGATCAGAAGACTACATTTTGATTTAGTCAGATACAAAGCTTAATATTGGAAGTGCAGTTTCAGAAAATCACAAAATATCTGAGGCACTAATTACTGAAAAACCTAGGAAATACCTTAGAAAGATATTATCTAGCACAATTTAAGGCTTTCAACTCCACTGGCAATAATAGCACAGGGCTATAAACATTCTTTAAATCTGGGAGGGGGGCATTTAAAACTTTTCCTTAAGGAGGTTGTCTATCAGTGTTATGTGTACATATATTTGTATACATTTTGATAACTCAAATACTATATCTGAACAATGCCAGACATTCACTTGATTCTGTTTATTCTAACAAATGTTCAAATGCATCTGGCAGCCAGGCACATAAGCTAGTTGTTGCCATGAATTAAATCAATAATCTCTTTCAACTGATTATGATCCTGTCCTATAGACTCAATTGAAATCAATTAAATGTTCTGGCTCATTACCACTCTTCAGAAGACATAATAGAAAACAATATAGTCATTGAATTAGTGATGCATTTATCATTTTCATTTTAACTGAAATAATTTAGAACAGGATGGGAAAGTGAAAACCTTTGAGTTATTTCATTTCATCAGGTAACAATTTTACAAGTGCCCAATGAATACAGATATGTGAATGCATATTCATAAAAACATGAAAAAATGCAATACAAACACAAAATATGTAGGACTATCCATGTACTGATAGTAAGGATATGCTATTTTGGAGGCATTTCGTTGGGATCTTGGTCAAGTTTTACTGGTCAGAAATGTGAAGCCAATTTTTGCCAAAGCAAATACATAATGATGTGTTTTACTGTGTAACATCACTGGGCCAGTGTATGCCTGATGGGAATTTTCCAGATTAAAAGTTTGACCTTAGGCTCTAGAATTCCTCAAATTTTAGCCGCTTGTGATTTAAGTGTTAAAACTGTGTCTACGTTAAAAGGCTGTGATGGATGTTCTTATTTAAATATCTTAAAAAGCAGACCCTCCATACTGTCAGCCATGCCCCTTTATGTCTTCAGAAGGCCTAACTCATTTTCTCATTATGTCTAAGTTATGTTCTTATGTTTCTAATGACTCATCATAGCTTGGCAAAATAGATAACTACACCACTTAGGCCTGTATTTGAAGAAAAAATAAATGACCTTGAGGTACCCTTCTGTGTGTAAAGTGTATAGCTTTAGTACATGGTCCATGTGTCATCCTTCTGCAAGTATGTTGGCTTTTCAGGGTTTATCTTTTTGATTTTTCAAGGTCTTAGCCATATTTCAAATAGAGATATTTCTGTAATAAGAATTTAAATGTTCACTTCTAGGTAGTTTATTTTAATTTAGTTGTCCTTGCTAGCACTTTAATGCATAGTATTTATGGTAAGCATTATCTATATTTGAAAAGTATATATTTTGAATTTGATTCTGAGAAAACTATTAAGAATAGTTTCATGTTCTGAAATGGGCTGACTTTTTAAGAGAGCTAGGAAATTCGAGACTCAATATCAAGAGCAGACCATGGGATACTTGAGAATACAGACATGAAATCTCAGCTCTAATTTATAAGAGTCTCTAATCTGCAAAAGAGTGAGGTTCAAGTTACTGCTGTGCCTGACATAAATTGCTTTCTCTTTAGAGTGCCATTCAAGTGTTTCCAGTAGAAAGAACCGCTGCTCTTTCTGAGGCAGAGGATTGATTCTTCAGCAGCAGAGAGGCAGAAGAGGTGTTAGAGCAGGAAAGATGGCAGAGGGAGTAGCAGTTTGCACTGATAGCCTTGCAAAGGCAATACTGGTTTGTCCTCTCTAAGAAAAAGGCAGTAACTGGTTATTCACATGTGGCTGTTCATTTACAGTGCTCACATAATGAAGAGTTATGTGTATCATAAGAACTTCTGTTACTCAAATCATTATCAAGGAGTACAAGAAATCTTGGGATTTTTGTTCTAGGCTTCAGTTGAAGCTAGGCACACATTCAATTGCTGAGTAAATAAAACTTTAGGAATGTCTATGTTCTTATTTTCTTCAGAATCTTATTTAAGTATTCTGGAGACTTTTTCTGAGCATTTTGGTAATTGCTCAGTGTTTCAACTATTTGTGCTCATATTACACACATGGCATTTAATGTTTTGTATGTGTATTTAATAGAACATTAAATGCCTTGAATTTAATGATATTGAGTGACTCCCTCCCCCCATCTCTTCCACCTTTATTTTCAGCTAAAGAAAAGTGAATCCTTACATTTTAAAATTTGGCAAATAAAATATGTCTGACACTGGTTTTTGCCAGCTGGTGTGATTGAGGGATAGCATGTCTTAGTTAAGTTCTAATGACCAGGCTTTGGAAGGTGGTCTTTGATGCTTTGAGTTGTGTTTTATACAAGTCAATTCATCATTGCATTAAACACGGAATTTTGCTTCTGGTCTTTATTATAAAAGAAACTGAAAGGTATTTTCACCTTTTTTTTTTTTCACTTGTTGAGACTTTTGGCTTTTAGGGAGATCTCTGATCTGGATCGTATGTATCTATAGCTTCCTAAGTGTCTATGATTGCTAGTTACTTAAGATTTTTGAAGAAGCGTGAATTGCCTTTGGGTGAAGGGTGTCTTTCTTATTAGAAGAAAAAACCTAATTGTGTGTGTATGTGTGTAGTTATGTACCAATGTTTTTGTCAACATAGACAACTTTTAAGATAGCAGTCCCTGAAGATTATGATGGAGCTGTAAAATTCCTGTTGCCTGATATCTTTATTGTACCTTTTCTATGTTTGGATAGCCAAGTGCTTACCATTGTTAGTTACCTACAGAATTCAGTACAGGAATGTGTTGTACAGGTTGCAGCACAGCAGCAATAAGCTATACCATATAGCCTAGGTATGTCATAAACTTTCCCATCAAGATTTATGTAAGTAAGCTCTGATGTTTGCACAAATGACAATCTTCTAACCAAGTCTCTGAATATATCCTGATCATTAATTGGTGCATGACTATATATACATATGTGTGGTGGTGTTTCATTTTGCAGTCAATTGAGAAAAAATATTGATTTCAATGTTAAAGAATAGAAAAAAAATTATCTGGGCCCTGTGGTGCATGCCTGTAATCCCAGCTGCTCAGGAGGCTGAGATAAGAGGATTGCAAGTTCAAGGCCAGCCTCAGCAACATAGTGAAGCCCTAAGCAACTTAATGAGACCCTGTCTCAAAATAAATAATAAAAGGGCTAGGAATGTAGCTCAGTGGTAAATTGCCCCTGTACCATAAAATAAAATAGGACCATATAGTTCTATTTAGTTCAAAACTACACAGAATCATAGAACTTGGAGCTCTAAATACTCAACATTAGAGACACTAAGTACTCAACTCTTCCATATTCTGAATGAGAAACTTGACTTCCAAAGAAGTTTAGCAAATTGCCAAAAGCCAGTTGCCAGTTAGTAGAGGACCTGAAGAAATGAAGCCAACTCCCTGGGCACAGAATTAGTTATATAAAGGGGGCATTAATTCTTCATTCTTTGAGGCCACTGTGGTAGGGGAATGTTAATGGAGTAGGGAGCCATTTTTCTCCCATTCCTGTTGGACATTCTAGAAAACTAGAGGCATGCAATGATGAGAGTGGGAGACAGGTGACTGTCACTAGGCTCTGGTTTGGAGAAGTATTGAAGAAGACCTGGTGATCTAGTAGGTGAGCTCAGTCGATTTCTTTGGAACCTCTGGCCCATCCCGATGGGGCACAGTCCACAGATGGATGGACAGTTGCCAAAATGCATTCCTAATGGAAGGGACACTTTCATTTCATTCTTATGATTCACCTGGTTTCTTCCATTCCAAGGCAATACTCCTTCCAGATAAGCATTCCTGAAAAAAATAGACTGACTTCTGTCCAGTCCTCACACCCTGCCTGGGGTTAACAGCCAACATGCTGTGTATCAGAAGTGCTGGCTTCTGGATGGCAGAAGCAGAAGGGAAAGAGACCAGGAGCGAAGGGATCAGCCAGATGGCAACACCAACTGCTCTCAAGGAGTTTTGTTTTTTAATAACTGGGCTTACTGCAAACAAAGCTAATTGTCAGTTATTCTGATTTATGCTACTATCGGCAAAAGTAAAGTACACTTGTGTTCCACTTTTGATGGCATTTAAAAGGTCAGAATATCTGAGTTGCGGGGTTTTGTTCACAGCAGCTTGGTGTGTTCCAGCCACTCTTGAGAATTCAAATTAACCTTGTTCATTAATTCAGAATCTCTCCCACTTTCTTAGACAGCAAATGCCAATTCACCCTTGCACCCAAACAGAATAAAACCCTAAAAGGTGAGTCATTAGTCAGATCCTTAGATGATGCATTAGATGTGATTTAACAGGAAAGTGAGGTAAGAGTCAACTTATGAAGAATAAAGAAAATAGCAGACAAAGACAATCAAGAGACACAAGTTTGGGAGGGGGAGCACTATAACGAATTTAAAAGATGTTTGCTGTGGATGCTGTTAATGGTCTTATATATTGGTTGGCAGGGCAGGCCTACTGGTTGTTAGGAAAGCTGATTAGAATTGCCCTTTTTATAGAGTCATGGGTGAAACTGGCTGAATTGAGCTGCTTGTTTTACATATGAGGACACTTAGGAAGAGAGTACATTTATAATTATGATCAATTTGAGGCCTAGGAATAAACGTTAGCCAGGTGGTTTGCCATGAATAGCTTCCCTAGTATACTGATTTTCATGAGAAACCTTTTAGAATCAAGCTTTTCAAAATATGTGGAAGAACAGGTTTAGAAATAGCTAATTTCTACAGTATCTCTTTAGCACATAAATGGAGATCAGTTCTTAAATCCTTCTAAAACTGTATGCCTTGTAATCTTTATGCTTAATGTTTTTTGTTTTTATCTGTTGCTGTCTCAAAATTGCTCACTTTAGGATTTCTTGCACATAAATCTACTTTTGATAAAAACATTTTGGCCTGAGTCTGTATAGCCATACATACAACAGGCACTTATTTAAAAACAGAGGTAGGCTGGTACTATTATATATTCAAAAAGCATAACTAGTTTTCTTTGTATTTGAGTATATCAGTGGCATTTCACCCATATGTTAAAATATGTAGAAACCCATCCTAATTGGCATATGGCATCTAAACTTTGTTTACAGATGTAAAGCAAAGGAAAATGGGTTTATAATTTTATAAACCTCCTTAAATAAATTATATTTTGTGAATAAAAATGACATCTAAATTTTGCTTAAAAACACTTAAAAATAATAAATTTAAATTTATCACAGTTAAAAAAAAATAGTGATGTACTAACTTCCCAAAGGGTGTGCTAGCACACTTATCCCAGCTGGAGGTGTAGATATGGGATTGGTTTTGCCACTTTCTTGCCATGTGACCTTTAGTATGTCATCAAACTCTGTGGGCAAAATAATTTATCTGCTAAGTAAAGGACTGAAAATAGAGATTTTCTAAGTTAGTAGTCTTAGAATTTGGATTTCAGATAAATAAGACCAGAGAATCAAGCTGAAATTGTCAACTTATTACTTTGTTAGTTGTGGTCAGTGAAATAATCATCTACTAATGCCATCATTTCATGAAAGAAGACCCTTTGAACATTTAAGAAGGAAAAGGTACATACTAAAGGGCAGTCTGTCCAAAGAAACAGCTGATAACATTGTGCTGATATATATCTATTAAATTTTCATTTTGAATAGTAACAAACAGTCCAGATTTTCAACGATGCAACACAAGTGCATTTCTAGTGCAGCAGTAGCTTTGGAGCTTTTTAAAAATCCCACCTTTCATAAAACATCTAGTTTCACACAGGTTTGTGTGTTGGTAAATTTAGAAGTTTCACTTAGTCAGAGTTTAGGTGAAGAAGTCAGGAACCGCCACCCCTGTACCTCTTCCAGCTTCTTGTCACTCCCTTTACCATGACAGGAAAAAGGGATATTCGTCAGCTGGGGCCTGATCAGTTTGGATGAGGGCCTCTTCTTCCTACTTAACCCGCCTGACTTCCAGAGGTTGTGCAGCTTGGGTTAGTTTCCTAATATGGAGCAGTGAGGATATTTTCCAAGAGAAATTCTGTGCTTAGGTGGGAAGTTCACTGTGCCTGGCATGACCTAAAACCATTGCTCTGAATTCTTTCTGTACCTCTGTGCCGGGTAGGGAACTTGTCAGGGTGGCAGCAAGTCATCTAGCAATGTCAGTGTTTTAGCTTTTTTTTTTTTTTTTTGCTGCTGTGACTAAAAGACCTAACAAGAACAATTTTAGAGGAGAAAGCATTTATTTGGGGCTCACGGTTTCAGAGGTCTCAGTCCATAGATAGCCAGCTCCATTCCTTGGGGCTTGAAGTGAGGCAGGACCTCATGGCAGAAGAGTATGGCAGAGGGAAGCAGCTCACATGATAAGAAAGAGAGAAAGGCATGGGGCAGGCCACTCTACTCACCAGATACAAAATATATACCCCAAAGGTGTGCCCCTGTGACAACCATACCTTACCTGCTTTCAGTTATTGCTCAGTTAATCCCATCAGGGGATTACTTCACTAATTG
This sequence comes from Geosciurus inauris, assembly GCA_004024805.1. Lineage (NCBI taxonomy): Eukaryota > Metazoa > Chordata > Mammalia > Rodentia > Sciuridae > Geosciurus > Geosciurus inauris. The sequence continues at coordinate 45,473 of PVHX01014769.1, forward strand.
GGTTAAGACTTTTATAACCTAATTATTTCACCTCTAAACCTTCTTGCATTGTCTTACATGTGAGCTTTTGGGGGACACATCACATCCAAACCATAACAGTTTAGCCTCACTATGATGAGTCTGAACATCATGGGTGAACAAAGAACTGGAGAAGCTATAGTGGAGGTGACTTGGGATTTGTATGGTTCTAGTTGTTTGACACTAGGTTTCTTCTGCTTGGACAGGTCTCAGATGCAGACATGAATGTACTGGCTATTGTGAAACGTGCATTCTCTCTGGACTCTTACCTATTTTTTCCATGTTCCTTAGTGGGAAAGTGCTCTGAAAGATCAGAGTGAAAGATTTCGCTTTCTGTTCCACTGTAGACTGAATTTTCTCAAATCTCCTTGTCCCTGCATCAGAGGGAAGAACATGTCTTATCAACTAAATAAGAGAGTAAGAGCAGTGACCAAGTAGTGGCACCAGGTTTTAACTTTTTTTTTCTTTTGTAATGTCCCATTTAAGCAGGCATCTTACTCTGTTTTCTGTTGTAATAAAACACCTGAAACTAGGTACTTTTTAAAGAAAAGAGGCTTACTTTGGCTTGTGGTTTTACAAGGCCAAGAATATGGCATCTGCTTGGCCTCTGGTGACGGCCATATGCTGTTCAAACTTGTGGCAGAAAGTTGAAGTGCAAGAGATCCAGAGAACATGCCAGGCTTGCTGTAATAACCTGTTCTCTCAGTAACTAATCCAATCTAACAAAAAAGATCTTGCCACCTTTCAACAACCTCATATTACGTTATAAGCCGCAATGTGAGTTTGGGTAGGGAAAAACCATATTCAAACCATAGCACCGCATTGTAAGGATCCTTTCCTATAATCTTTGGCAAAAATGACATTCTCTCCTTAATATTCCAATCTTATTACTAAATAGCTGGTACTTGAACTAGTTTGTAGTAAGCCTCTCCAATGGAAATTGGGAGGGGAATATTAACTGCAGGGAAGGGTAAAATCTATAGCAATTTCATTATAAATTATTGCCTTGACTAATCAGGCAGCCATGCATTCTAAATAATGTCAGGGATAATAGAGATTTATTACAACAAATTAAAGTCTAATCAGAGTGTGTCCTGAGATAAACAACACGGTAAAATAAACATAAATGACAATAAGAGGAAGCAGGAGCTGATCAAAGACTTGTGAGTGTGGGTTGTAGTAGGAAATCAAAGTTTGCTTGTATTTTACTTTATGTAAATTTTTTCATGGCTCCATATGTAGCTGAGAGATTGAAATTAAACCCTCCTTTAAGAAATATTTATTGTTTTGATGCATGTGGATGTAGCATGGTGATACTTAGTGAGGTGGGGCAGAAAAGTGAAATGTGAACCATGGGTCCGTCATACCAGGGATTCATGGTCTGATGTGTCCATGGGTGGAGGTAAGTAACAAAGGGGTGTACAATTATGAAGCAAATGGACAAGATGAGCGGTTGGTGCTTTGGGCCTTCATGAGCCTGGGAGATGGCTCCCAGGCCACCATGTCAGAGATGGCCTCTCAGAAGAGGTATGTTGGACAGTTGATTCCTGAGCAGTGGTTGGATTTGGATAGTCTGGTAGGCGGATGAAGATGTCTAGGAGGGAAAAATATAGGTGGAAATGATCAAACTGTTTAAGGAATACTGAGGACCTTAGCAGGTTTGTGCTAAGGTCTATCTGTGTTAAGGTTGGAGCAGATAATTCTGGACAGAGGCTTGAGGCCATATATCTGGCATAAAATGCTATTCATGGGTGTTTCCTAATAATGCTGTTAGCTTATCATACAGGGAGTCATGTAAAATGTTGTTTATTCTTTAGACTTTGTGATTGAACTAAGTGCTCCAGGAAAGTCAGTTCCTTAGCATTAAAAAATCTTTTGTCAAGATTTTATAACCAAGGGGTTGGGGTTGTGGGGTTGTGGTTGTAGAGTACTTGACTAGCATGTGTGAGGTACTGGGTTTGATTCTGAGCACTGCATATAAATAAATGAATAAAATAAAGGTCCATCAACATCTAAAAAAGTTTAAAAAATTAAAAATTGTATAACCCAGTTTAATTCTAATAGTTTAATTTTTATTTTCTCAAGGGTTCCTGAACTGAAGTTTTGTAATGATTAGTACTGGAGGGCTTTATATATCCAGAGTTATGCCATCATTTATTATTCTTCCATTTATTATTTTATTTTTCAAGGAAAAGTTATGTTGAATTGCTGTTCCTCTTTAGTTGGACAGTTTTACAAAGAGAGAATCATTAGTTAAGCAAATTCACCTCCTGACTAATATCTTCTGGGTTGATAATGAAGGTTTCTGGGAAAAATATAGCTTAATTACTGCTAAGTGAAAAATCAATGAATTAATCCTGTTAAAACAGAATAGGTATAATGTTGGAACATTATTGACACTTTGGTTGGCCTAGTATAGTAAAATTAGCTTTTAACTTTCATTCATTTTGATGTTTTTCCACTGTAGTGTTTTTGACTTCATTTTAGGTTTTTTTTTGTGTTCTGTATGAAGTCTCAGGTGTTTTCCAAACCATGTTCCATTGACCCTGAAATGCTCTATGGAAACTCCCTAGGGTGAGAGGAATGAGTAGGGAAGGGTTAGGTACTCAAGCTCCCCATCACCCCCACCACAGACACCTTTCACTTGGAGCACTGCTATATTTAACCGGTTGGTTTCTTCCATATCTCCTTAATCCCTTACTTGGGGAGAAAAATAAAAAGGCGACTTTGCAAAGTTTGAGCACCTCTGATCTAACCCAGAGACACCAAAAGAAGCAGACATTGTGGATATTACAGTCAGATTTCTGGACCAGAAAATGGATGATCCCAGATAACAATGGATCTTGATTCTCCTTGTCGCTGAGTGTGTGCCTGATTGCAGCTGTGATGACAGGCATGTTGTGAACATGTGCAGTCAAGTTAATTTATAGGTGCAGAGCTTTTGTTTTTTCAGAGGTAGACATTTAAACTGGTGTATCTTTAAAAACCTTCACCTTCAGTTTCTCCTCTTTGGTATCCACCATCTGTTCTTTAATTTCCAATGCCTTCTGGGGCTGGAGAAGAAACAAAATATAATTGTTTAAAGGAAAGCAAGCTTGCTAACATCTGCCTATAGCTGCAGAGGTGCTGGTAGTATTTAATGGTGTTTATAAGATATAATAAACTTAAGGATAGCTTAAAGTTTGCATTTGAATCCACAACATTTAGCTTTTTCCTGTTTTTAACTACTTTACCTCTATTCATTGTGAAGTCACTTGTGTAGAGTTTGTTTTAATGGCTTAATTAGATAAACTTGACCTTTATTGTGACATCAGTGGATTACTATTCAAAAACTTTGAGGTTTAGATTTCTTAGTCTGCCTTTAATTCTGAGGTCTTATAGGAATATAAGCTTTCTTCTGGGAGTTAGGTTTTTTACAGTAATTCTGGATACTAAATTTTATTGGCATAAAGGCTATGTTAAATTGCTCTTTCTAGCTAATTTTATATATAAAATGAAGTTTTAGAGCAAATTCTCTCCTCCCCAGATACCCCATATGGATACACACAAACATGTGCATAAACCAACACTGAATTGGTGTATCACTAAAGATTGTTTTTCTGCAGCACAGTATTTTGAAGTAGTGTTATTTTACGATGCAGGATCCTTTATTTCCTGCAGTTACAGCTTGTGGATAAATCAAAAATACCTGATTT
>PVHX01014770.1:0-49186 GCA_004024805.1 Geosciurus inauris
AACAAGTCTTTACCCAAAGCTAATTTAACTAGATATAATCCTACAATGGACCTAACAACTATCATCTTTAATCATACAACTCCTATGCCATGCCTTTGACAAAATAATGGTCCTTTATATTAAAAACATTTCTCCTTGGCTGCTGCCTCTAAAATTAAACACTTTAATAAAACAAAAAGGGGGAATAAGGGCATCATATAAGTCCCCTAAAGATGAACTTAATCTAGCTTTATTTACTTTAAATTTTTTGATCCTGGACACGAACGGACACAGTGCAGCGGACAGACACTCCATTGGTCCCCAAAACGGACGCTATACATTTAACTATATTCCTGCTAATATGTCTCATGGTACCTTGTGTTGTCTAAGCAGATTAACTATCTTCTTGCCTAAATCTGTAGATCTGTTGCAGGAGCATCCCGCGCACCAACGAGAAACGTGATCTCTGACCCTGTCTGAAGACTGTGATGACTCCATCCACTTAGTCTCCGCTGTTGAATTTAATGCTTTGACTTTTCCTCTTGTAGGAATCCCTGCATTAGCTGTGGGGGCTTATAAAGGGACCATGAAGCTAGCGTGTGCGTTAGCAAAACATATTAATTATACATCTAACGCTATCGCACTATTAAATGATGAACAAAAGCAGCTCAGACAAGCTATATTGGACAACCGAGCTGCCATTGATTATTTACTGTTATTACATCATAAGTCTTGTACTGAAGTGCGAAATATGTGTTGCTTTAATCTAACTGACAACAGTAATTCTACCACCAAAGATTTGAAAAGGTTAAAAGAGATTGTTAATCGTATTCAACAAGACACTTCAGGCAATGATTTCTTGTCATGGTTGACATCCTGGCTACCCAATTTGACCTGGGTGAAACAGTTGTTCTTGGGTGGGTGCTTTATTCTCTTGCTACTCTTGATCTGTTCCTGTATATTTCAATGCTTTTTGCACATATGTTTTCGCAAAATGAGACAAGATTATCGCCGAGACAAACGAGCCATTCTGCAAGCTATGTTAGCCATAAAAAGTGGCACATCCCCCCAAGCCTGGCTGAGCATGCTGGAACGGTAGTCAAAGACGGGTAAGATCATCACAAAGAGCATACCAACCTAAGACAGGACTTAAGCGTGAAGGCTTAACGTCTGATGACAGGTAAGGATGCTCCGAGGTGGTGACGACCTAAGGCAGGCATGTTCCCGAGCCTTTATTATAAAAGAAAAGGGGGAGACGTGGGGGGCAGGCTCTCTGGGCCCGGGAGCTGCCCCGCCCTTTCAAGATGGCGACCTGGCTATATGCCAGAAACTTGCGGTAAACAGGTAGACAACTTAAGGAAGTGCACAGCATTGGCTGGCGGTAACATCACTGTGCATGCTCGGCTTATGGGCAATGCCTGCTCTGATACACGCCTGTATTCTGCTCATGCATTCCCCTCGTGCTTGATAATGCTATTCCTTCTGATTGGTTGTAACTCTGCTCGGTATTACTTGCTGCTGTATGAAAAGTAGAGAGAAGGAGGCTGGGGGGAGAACAAGAGAGAACAAAAGAGAACCAAGGAAGGCAAGAAGAGCGCTCAACAAAACTAAAGATTGCTTTCTGAGAATAATGGCGTGATTATTGTCTCCTGCCGGCGGGCGACAATAATAGTGTTTTTGGTTTTGATTGGGTGGTGCAGGGGATTGAACCCAGGTGCACTTTACCACTGAGCTACATTCCCAGCCCTTTTCATTTTTTATTTGAAACAGAGTATTGCTGGGTTGCTAAGGTTGACCTTAAACTTGGGATCCTCCTGCCTCGGCCTCCCAAGTCACTGAAATTACAAGTGTGCACCACTGCACCCAGCCAAAAATTTTATTTAAATAATGGTCAAATGTACAATTAAGATGGTTATTGTTCTTAGAATTGGCTACAGATAATCCTTGAAGGCAAATGAATAGATTATGCCTTCATGCATACATACATCTGTTCTCATAAATATTTCCACTTCTGGGAGTATATTAAGAGTGGTAATGTGCTGAGATGCTTCTTAAGCTCAGTGAAGGGACTGTGTCTTCTTAATCTTAGATCTTTCATTCAAGAGCAATTCAATTTAAAAATGTAATAGTCAACAAATAATTTATTGAAAGTCTACTATATGCCTGAGATTAGGGAGATAATGGCTACTATAACAATATCCTTTCCCTCAAAGAGCTAAAGATTTTTGGGAATATAGACACATTGTCTTGGTCTGGATCCCAGACTAATTTATCTAGGCAGGTTCGTGGGGTGAATCACCAGCCTCACAACAGGATGGGTTTTATAAGCTTTAATATGAGATATAATAATAATAAGCAAGCGACAGTTATACTTTACAATATTGAGTATTGTATATAATGAATCAATAATATAGAAGAAAAGAAAGAAAGAGCGGCTCCAGCCCAATAAGCACTCACCAATCAACACCGGATAACACAACACGGGTTTGCAAGTACACTCAAAGCATCATCATCCTTAAAATCCTTCTTCTTTACTCAAAACATCATCAACACCTTCAACACCTATCCTCGGGTAAAAGGAGCAATACCGAGGGTAGGGTAAACACATAAGTGAGAGTCAGCTTTCTTCCTCACAAATCAAATTCCTTCTTCTCACTCAATGCATCGGATTCCTTCTTCCCCGGTTGGATTTCTTTCTCTCCAGTTGGATTCCTTCTTCTCATTCTCTCTCCCCTTTGGAGGACTTAAAAAGGCATAGCAACCCCTCCCAATATGCAGTCCGGCGTTAAACAACTGGCTTAGTCTGTTTAATCTCTGCGAGGTGGGAACTGGCCAGGTTCCAAAACTCACAGGATCAAAGGTTGAAAGTTCTCAGGCACCAAGAGCTCATTAGTGCACCATATGTCCCAAACAATAACCTTGAGAGCATTTTCTTCAAAGTCTCTCCAAATTCCTCACTAATGAGCAACCCCCCTTCCTAAGACACTTAAGGACTGGCCCATATTATTAACTATCTATACACATGTAAAGAAACTCTTCCAAATACAATATGCAATGGAAAAGATGCAGTAAGGATAAAGGTGGTAGAGCATTTTGGGAAAGAAATGTGGTTCTGGGGCCAGGCTGTTTGGGTTTGCTTGTCTTTTTTCCCCCATAGTAACTTTATTTCTAATAGCCAAAATCATAATTAACTCAACAATGTATCAATAGGTGAGTGGATAAACAAATTTAAGTACATCCACATAATGCAATAGAAAGGATAAAACACAATAGCATCAATGAATCTCAGAGTTATTAGCTCAGTGTAAAAAGTCAGACAAAGAACACATGCCATATGAATTCATGTCTATGAACTGTAGAAGATGAACTCTACAGTAATTGAAAGTAGGGGGCTGGTGATGTAGCTCAATGGTGAAGCACCTGTCTAGCATACACTAGACACTGGATTCAATCTCTAGGACCATAAAAAACAAAAACAAAATGGAGGTGGGGGGTGCTGCACCAGAACATTAATCTATCTAGACATCCCATGCTCTCTAATTCCTGCAAAGTACATGCTCCCCCTTCTCTATTTTTGCATATCAAATTTCTGCTCACCCTTCACGGTCCAACTTAAAATTATATCTTTAAGAGTCCTCCTCTGAATTCTCCTGATATGCTAAATGTACTTGCCTTATTAGCTTGAGTGTTGATCAGATATGTAAGTCTGTGTGATTGTCACATATATAAGTATGTGCCTCTCTTTCCCTCCACCCTGCTCTATAAAGAGGACAGGACTGTCTGATTCATCTTTGCTTTCTCTATTGTGCTTTGTAGAAGATGTACCATAAATACTTACATGTGAAAAGAAAGAAGAATCCTAAGTACTCTCTGTCTTCTGGCATGAGTCATTATTGCATAGATTTCATTTCTCAGCTTCTAAGAAGAAAATAACACTAAAGCTATTTCTAGAAATGACTTGAGAACTGAACTTTAAGACCTCGTATCCAAAGGACAGTGCTCAGGGTCAGTATTGTGACCTGACATGACCACACTGTGTAGGCTGGCTGACAGAACTGCACCTGGGGTTTCCTCAGTACCTATCAAGCTCCATCTGCTCTTGCAGTTACACTTACCTACCCTTATTTGAGTTGTTACTATGGCTTTGGCTTCTATTAAGTTCATTAACATTTTTTATAGTCTCTTGCCTAGTTTTCTGCCTAATCAAGCTGTCAACCTTCCTAGGAGAGGCTCACGTCTGTTCTCACAGCAAGTGGTGCTGGAGACACAGAAGTCAATATTTATTGGATAAATATTGGTTGAACTGCACAAGAGTGAAATGAATTTGAAAAGCACCTTTAGAAATCTCAAGGAAAAAGTATATGTTCCCTATTGTTCTTCATTTCCAAAGCCTTCAAAATTTCAAAAATAGTATTTTGGTTCAAGAACAGAATAAAGGAGTAGAAATTATACTGCCAAGTATATCCACTGAAACTTTGCCATATAGAAAGTGTTGCTGAGGAAAGCATAAAGAGAAAATAGAATAAGCTGGATTTATTATGTATTGCATAATATCAGGAGAGAAAGGCATTGAATTGGGGCACAGTCAGATTCAGTGACAGAGCATAGGTTTGCACAAGAGTCACAGTCTCTCTCTCTGCTTTCTGATCATCATGTGAGCTGCTTCTCTCTGCCACATTCTTCTGCCATGATTTTCTGCCTCACCTCAAGCCCTGAGGAATGGAGCCAGTCTCCTGTGGACTAAGGCCTCTGAAACTGTAGCCTTCAAATTAACTGTTCCTCTTCTATAGTTTTGCTGGCTGAGTCTTTTAGTCACAGTGGTGAAATAGCTGACTAAAACAGAAATTGTTACTAGGAGTGAGGCCATTGCTGTGATTAACCTGACCAGGTGGTTCAGAAGGTTTTGGAGCATTTTGTGGAATTGGTGGGAGGAATTTTGAGATGCTTAGCAGCACAAGCTGGAAATGCTTTAGGTTGTTGTAAGAGGAGCTTAATGGTTGATTCTGGTGGAAGCTCGGAAAACTAGAACACCAATAGGACCATCAACGGTGAAGACAGGGCTCAAGAGGGTTCAGAAAAGGAGGACTCTATTGGAATTTGAGAGGCCACTTGTGTTATGTTCTGAGAAGTTGTCTGCATTTTGCCCATGTCCTAAGACTTTCTGTGAGGCTGATTTTAAAAGTAATGGACTGCTTAATCTGGTGGAATAAATGTCTAGGCAGCATAGCACTCAGGAAGTGGCATGGGTGTCACTGGCAGCTTTTACACAAGTTTACTGTGATATTTAGAAACAGAAAGCAGAGCAGAAAGATTTGAAAACTTGGACTTGAAAGGCAATAGTAAAAGTGGTCCTAAGGAAGTTGCAGTTCTTAAAGACATTATTGTCACTAAAGAAATCCTGAAGACTCTGCCAAGAGACAATAAGAAAGATGGCTTTGAGAGGACCTTAGGAGCTGGCAAGACCATACCCATCTCAGGCTCAAGGGAGTAAAAGTGAAAATTCTCTTGGAAGAGACCAGTGGGGAATCCTTCTTGCACAAGGAGGCCTAGGAAGTTTATTCAATGTGCTCAGCCACCCAGACACTGAGAGGCTCCTGCAGCCAGGGTTCCTGGAGACTTGGCTGCTGCTGGAGATGGCGGCAGACCTTGGCATCAACCACGTGGTTCTGGTTCTGAAGGAATGCAAGATGCTGGAGTTAGGGGGTCATGGAGGCTTCCACCAAAATTTCAAAGGAAGGCCTTGGAAGACAGGCAAAGTGCAGCAGGGTTGAAGTCCCTGCGGGAACTCCCTGAAAAGGCAAGGTATGGAGATTTAAGGAGGAAGTCAAAGCTGCAATGGAGACCCCCAAGATTAAGAAATGCCAGTAATGTGGGACATCATCCTAGGAAAGCTGCAGGAATTGAGCAGAGACAAGCCAACAGAAAGGCCCCTTGGGCTGCAACCAACAAGACCACAGGGGTGGAGCTACACAAACCCTTTGGAGAGGACATCATGCCATGTCCTCCAGATGCTAAACAAAGAACTACTTGTTTCCCAAATGGATTTTGGCCTTGCTTTGGTCCCATCTCTACTTTCTCTGCCCCTGTTTTTGTGAATAGAAATGTTTACTCTGTACCTTTATATATTGGATACTTATAAATTGCTTTTAATTTTATAGGAGCTCACAATGCAAGATTGCCTTGAGCCTCAGAGAAGACTTTGGACTTGAACTTTGAGCAATTTCAGAACTGTTAAGACTTTGTGGACTCTTAGGAATGAACTAAATGTATTTTGCATTGTCGGATGAGTGTGAGGTTTTGGGGACCAGTGACAGAATGTTATGATTTGGATGTGAGGTGTCCCCCAAAAGCTCACATGTGAGACAATGCCAGAAGGTTCAGAGAAGAAATGACTGCATATGAGAGCCTTAACTCAATCAGTGAAGTAATCCCCTGATAGAGATTAACTGAGTGGTAACTGAAGGCAGGTGGGGTGTGGCTAGAGAAGGTGGGCATTGGGAGCATAGCTTTGGGGTATATATTTATATCTGGCAAGTGAAGACCTCTCTCTGTTTTCTGATCATCATATGAGCTGCTTCCTTCTGCCACACTCTTCTGCCATAAGGTTCTGCTTCACCTTGCACCCCAAGGAATGAAGCCAGCCTTCTATGGACTAAGACTTCTGAAACCATGATCCCTCAAATAAACTGTTCCTCCTCTATTAAAAAAAAATGCATCCAGGTTCAGTGGCACACACCTGTCTTAATTGCAGCCACTCAGAAGGCTGACAGAGGAGAATTGCAAGTTCAAAGCCAGCCTCAACAACTTAGGGAGGCCATGTCTCAAAATAAAAAATAAAAAGGACTGGGGATGTGTCTCAGTGGTTAAGCGCCCCTGGGTTCAATCCCCAGTACCAAAAATAAATAAATAAGTAAATATCAACTTAAACATTGCAATAGTTTTTGTTTTTTGTTCCAAATTAATGGTTTTATTTACATCTTTAACACTATCAGAGGAGTCCAAAACAGATTGATGTCCATGGATACAGTTTAAATATAACAAAGAAAGAGCTGAACTATGTACACTGAGGAAAGGGATTTTTCCCCCATACCAGTCTTTTCCTAATTTGCAGTTTCTCATTAGTAAAAAATAAACACACTTTTCCCCCAATTTAATTTAGGATGAAGCCATGCAACTTTTATAATCCATCATGTAAGTTGTCTTTAAAGATAAAATACAAAGAAAATTTTAAATAGGTGTCACCATATCTATGGATTGAGAACTTCACAGTTGCATTGACCCTTGAAGTCTGGTGCTGCTACAACCTAACAAGAGCACATCCACAAAGCCTAGAGGGGATTTCATGGCCATGATGTCCAGCGGGTGGGCAGGCATGCAGCACATCACTATGATGAGCATGGAAGCTCCTACCGTCTTCAACTCCATAAGGAAAATCATGACTCTCATTCAAACTAACTGAAGTGAGCCAAGCAGCTAAGAAGTCAGAGTGAGGAATGAAACCTTTTTCTTTCATATGCAGAAGGGGTGTTCCTTTAGCCCCATCTAAAGTGAACTCTGTGCAGAGTCCCTGCTCCTTCGGGAGAGTGCACTGAAGGTCAGTTATTGCTAGCAAAGCCAGAAGGGCCCCTTTCTCGCCAGAAAGTGTTTCACATGAAAAGGCTATTGGTTTGGCTTGACACCCTAAGGAAGGAGGGTGTGGCAGCAGAGGCTGGCCTGCCCCTCATGTAAGGCCTCTTCTTTACTAGCCACCTCCAGTGCCTCAGGGGCAGTCTGGATCACCTTGTTGCCTCTGAGAGAACCCGAGGCTCCCACATACCTATGGAGTAGAGGTGAAACAGCCACCACCATGCTCTGCCAACCAAACCTATAGAGGAGTCAAAAGCCCAAAGGATCACAGCCCAGCTGGCCAGAAGAGGAGCTTCTGAAATAAGTGTTGACCTGTGGGGAAGGGTGAGAAGCCAAGTCAGGGCCAGGTGTAGTGGGCCAACATCTTTGAAACAGGAGTGCCAGCTACTTAGGCAAAAGCATGGAAGTGAGCAGCTGATAAGGCTACAGTTACTGCCACCACCTCCTGTATTTACGCTTGGGCAGACATAGGCAGTAGGAACTGAGGAACTGAGGAGTGGAGGGCAGATGGCCAATACAGGACGGACATTTTTCTTTTCTTTTGGTGGTGCCAGGGATTGAACCTAGGGCCTTGTGCATGCAAGTCAAGCACTCTACCAATTGAGCTATATATATCTCCAGCCCCACAGGACAGATTTTATCAGAAAAGAGAAGACACCCAAGTACGTGCCTGCCCTATTGATCTCCAATGTCCTGTGCCAAATGGAGAACTTTGGAACATGGGTGACGTTCCTGAGAACAGTTGGTGGGCAGAGACAAGAGATGGAATGGGCACTGCTCCACAGGCGACATTAGAGCTCTGAGGAGGACACTAACAGTGCTAAAACTGGACTGCTAAAGTAGTAAAGAAAAAGCTTTATTGCACTTTTCATTCTTAGGAAAAAGGGGATTGCCCTGCAGAGGTTCCTTATTTGCAGAAAACACTGCAAGGTGCAAGCAGAATAACAGGTCACCTCTGACCCTCAAAGGGGAAAAAAAAAGGTCCAGTGGTTGGGCTTTCCAGGGGGCCACTCCTTCACCTGGAACCCTTAGGCTAAGTGGAGCATGTCTGGCTTGGTTACTGTGCAGTAGATAAACTGCCAACAGTTTTGTTGTTTTTTTTAATGTGTCTTTTGTAATAAAAAGATACCTAGATATTTTATCAATTAAAAGATTATAGGTTTTCAAGATGGAAGAACAAGAGGCGGTTGCTTTCCTGGCTGCTCCATGGAATGAACCCATGAAAGCAGACAGGCAGTTACTCAGCAAGGTGGATGAACAACAACAACAAAAAGTAGAGGGACATCACTGGAATTTAAAACTGAACATTCAAAGCAGATAGGGGACTCAGGAGGTTGGATATAATGAAATAAGAAAGAAATCCCCTGCAGGACAGCCACTGCCACAGTGGGGCTGGAAGCACCAGCAATTGCAGTCCCTCTAAGAGCATAGTGGAGGGATGAGGGAATTAAAGGAACCCACATTTTGGGGAGGCCCAAGGCATGTCTGGGTACACAGCGTTTAAAGATCAAGGACATTCCCTGCAAACCTGAAAGACGTGCTACACAATCTCTGTGTGCGAAGAAAGAAGCTGCCATCTCTCCAGTGGGCCTGCAGAGGACAAAGGAAGGGACAATTTTGCAGCCACTGTGGGGGTGGGCAGCAATTGAGAAAACCGATTCCTGGCAAACCCAAGTTTGACCCAAAATATAGGCCCAGTAAACATGACATAGAGTGTGCTTAAGTAACCAGGGAAAAGATTAAACATGGAGAGAGATTTATTTACCCAGGTCATGGAAACCCACCTGGCTCTACCCCTTCCCCTCCAATCCTGACTACTTGCAGGACTAGCTGGGAGACACAAATCTTGCTGGGAGTCTGGAAGGGCTGGGGCAGGAGAGATCGGAGACTAAACTCAAGACCAGGAAACACAGAGGCTGAAGGTGACGTAGGGAACTAAGAATTGGGTCCCCCACCACCCAACTGGAATCCAGGGGAGATATCTGGGGTACAGTCTTCCAGCACGGAGCAGCAAGTACCAGCAAGTACTGGGTGCTGGAGGTGCACTGATTTAAAATCTCCAGACCAACTGGCATTCAGCAAAGAGCCTGAAGCTCACCTACGCTTAAACCCTGCCTCCAGGAACTCCTCATATGGAATTACCTCTCTCCCTCCAGCAATCCAGAAGGTGGAGCATCACACTCCAGACAACCCCACCTAAAACTGCTGAGAAGAGAAGCTGAGAACATTTTGAACTCCAGCGGAAAGATTTCTTTAACTTTTCATCTTTTTTTTTAAATTCTTTTTCTCTGTTTAATTGTGACTTTAATGGTATGTGGACACTTACACATATTCATATTTATTTTTCCTCATTTCTAGCATTTTTGAACTCAGTTATTTTTCATGGATTAGTTTTTTGTGAACTAGGATGGTTTTTTTTTTGTTTTGTTTTAAATATTTATTTTTTAGTTGTAGATGAACAGAATATCTTTATTTTGTTTTTATGTGGTGCTGAGGATCGAACCCAGTGCCTCACGCGTGCTAGCCGAGCACGCTACCACTGCGCCATAACCCCAGCCCTAGGATGTTTGATTAGTATATTTTAGTCTTGTTTTGCATTATTTTCTTTTTATATTTAATTTTTAAAAATTTTTATTTTACATATTTATTTTTTCTCTTACCTGTTTTCCTTGATTCTTTTTTTCTAGTAACAATCTCTATTGTTTTCTCTTTCACTCTTCTTTTCATTTTTTACTTCTTCTCTCCTTCTTCCTCATAATCATCACATATCACTTTTGTTCTCTCCCTGTCCACCATTTGAAATTATAAACCCTTTTACAAACTTGCTTTACAAACAGTAGGCAATAACTGATCATATCATTTCTGTTTATTGTGATAACTGGTATTGTAGACATCACAGTAGGAACTATTTTGTTTAATGTTGTATATTGTTTGCAGTGGTTGTTATTATTTGTCTCCCCCTAAACAAGGAGGAACTAGAAAACTTCAGGGACATTGTAAGTCCACCAAGTAGAAACTACTGCCTCAGATCCATACTGTAGATGGGTAAACACACAAATAACATGAAAAAGCAAGAAAACAAATTGCCCAAACAAACTAAGATAGTCAAATAACAGAATCCATCATCATCACAGTGGAAGAAATGTCAGAGAAGATTAGAATGTACATAAACTGATCTGGAAGTAAAGGATAGTATAAGAAATGAAATCAGAGAAAAAACACAGTGAAAGATCACTTCAATAAAGAGACAGAGATTCTGAAAAAATAAAAACCAAGCAGAAATCCTCAAAATGAAGGAAACAATAAACCAAATTAAAAATTCAATAAAAAGCATCACCAACAGATTAGATCACTTGGAAGATAGAACCTCAGGCAATTAAGGCAAAATATATAATCCTAAAAATAAAATTGACCATGGAGAGATGTTAAGAGACCATAAACAGAACTTCCAAAAACTATGGGATAACACGAAAAGATCAAATTTAAGATTTGTCAGGATAGATGAAGGCAAGGAGTGCACAATCTTTTCAATGAAATAATATCAGAAAATTTTCCAAACCTAAAGAATGCAATGGACAATCAAATACAAAAGGCATACAGGACCCCCAATGTACAAAATTACAATAGACCAACACTAAGGCACATTATAATGAAAATACCTACCATACAGAACAAGGATAGGATATTTAAAATATAGGATATTTAAACATTTGATTAGTGGTGTTGCTTGCAGGTGAGACTATATATGAATTATTTTTAGTCTATGTGTTTTCCTGTATTTTCTAAATTTTATCCATTAAATATGAACTACCTGATAAAGGGAGTAATTGGGAAATAGAAAAATCCAGACATAAGCCATGCAGTGGCACAAAGAAACTAATGCAATGGAACTAGTGAAGCAAGACAGCAATGACAATAATAACTTGTTCATATTTAAAACAGCGAAAAGTTGGCATTGAAGGAGTATGAAAGATATTCTGGTGTAACCCACTACAGGAATCTCCTCTACATCCTTCATAGGTGTTTTGCAGGGTAATGGGAAATGAAGGGAGATCAAAAGAGGAAGGGAGGGACATGGTAGAAGGAGGAAAAAGGAGAAAAATGATGGAAAAGAGGGAAGGAGGAAGGAGCACGGCTACCTTGCTGTTTATACATCCAAGAATAAATGTTAGCACAAAAACAGAGCAGTAACATTTAGGATTTGCTGATCAGAAATGAATTTGGAGCCAAGAGCAGTGGCTCAAGCCTGTAATCCCAGCACTTAGGAGGCTGAGACAGGACAATCATGAGTTCAAAGCCAGCCTCAGCGATGGCGAGGCGCTAAGCAACTCAGTGAGACCCTGTCTCTACATAAAACACAAAATAGGGCTGAGGATGTGGCTCAGTGGTCAAGTGGCCCTGAGTTCAATCTCCAGCACCAAAAAAAAAATTTGAGTTTTTCTTTCTTTTTGTTTATTTTACTTCATTACCTTATTATAATCTTTTTATAATAAATAAAAAATGTACATATAGAGATACACATGCATAAAGAGAAGACTATGTAAAGAGACTCAGGAAGAAGATGGCCCTCTATAAGGCAAGAAATACCTGGAGCCACCAGAGCTTAAGAGAGGCCTGGAAGAGATCCTTGTCAAGTGCCTTCAGAGAGAACAAGGCCCTGCTGGCACCTTAATTTCAGACTGTGTCTCCAGAGCTGTTGGATTCTAAATTTCTATTATTCTAGCCATCCAGTTTGTGGCACTTTGCTATAGCAGCCTAGCAAGATCCTGGCAACTAGGCTACCAAACTTAAACTGTCTGAAATAGCCGTTTATTTATTTATAAATGTGTTTTTTAAAGAAACAGGGGTGTGTATATATAAAGTGATAAGATTATGGATAATTTTATTTTTGCTTGTCCATATTTTCTAAATATCATATCCTGAAGATGTATGACTTTTGTAACAACAACAGAAAGGAATGTTATTGTATTTTAAATATTTTTAGTTGTAAATGGACACAATAACTTTATTTTATTTATTTTTTTAATGTGGTGCTGAGGATCAAACCCAGTGCCTCATGTGTGCTAGGCAAGCGCTCTACCACTGAGCCACAACCCCAAGTCCAAAGAATGTTATTTTTAAAAAATACATTTGTTGGGTACTTTTAAATATGACTCCAAGACTTCAAGGGTCTCTTGATATGTCACTGCTCCTTAAATCAGAATGTCCTAAGCCCTGGGCCCACATACTTGGCTGCCAGATGGTCATTTTTATTTAAATGTTCAAAAATTACCTTGAGCTGGACATGCCCAAACCAGGACTTGTCATCATTCTCTTTAAAAGTCTTCCCCTTCTTTTATACACATCATCTCAAATAATGGTACTTCCACACATCATTCACCAGCCATCAAGTGCTTCTTAATTTTACCTAATCTTGTCTGTCACATCAAATCAATCAGTATGTCCCAAGAGCTGTGTCCCATATGCTTTTTCATCTCCTCCTCTATGCTGCTGGGGCCACCGTATCTGTTCAGTCTTCAGAGCCTGTGGCTGATCTTCCTTCCACCCAAGCTTCCTGCCTCAGCCAACCTCCCTGCCCCCGCCCCCCCAGCTCCTTCCACTTGGACACTATTTATCTGCAAAAATGGAAATCACAGTGGGTCATCCCACCCACTTTATAGGTTAATATTTTGCATATGACATACATGTTCACCTCTGCACTCTTTTCTAGGCTCATCTCCAACAATTCTCTATAAGCACAGTCTGCTCCAGCTACAAAAGAAAAAAAAACTACTCCCCACACAATCCATATACTCTTTGTGACTAGATGTGCTTGCATATGAATAATCCCCTTCAGGGATTGATCTTCTCCTTCACTCTCTGATGTTCTCAGAATCAATACTCTTATAAATAACTCTATGAAGACTTATATGAATTTCCCTGTAAGTTAGTTGATAACCATATAGTTAAAGCTAAGATTATTTTATATATATATATATATATATATATATTTTTTTTTTTTTTTTTTTGGTACCAAGGAGTGAACCCAGGGACACTTAACCACTGAACCACATCCCTAGCCCTTTTTACTTTTTATTTTGAGACAAGGTTTCACTAAGATGCTTAGGGCCTTGCTAAATTGCTGAGGCTGGCTTTGAACTTGCAATCCTCCTTCCTCAGCCTCCCGATTCGCTGGGATTATAGGCATGTATCACTGTGAATGGCTCTGCTAGCATTTGACATTCCATTGCAAATTTTGTTTCCCTAACTTTCTTACCCAGGACAGAATAACTTTCTGGGAAAAAAAGACACTATCATCCAATTTTGGACCCCCTGGAACCTAAATCATGACTTGCTCAAATTAGGTTCAAAGATATTTGCAGAGGGAAGGGATGGAGAGAGAAGAAGCAGGCAGGTTAAGTTGACTGACACATCTTAGATATCAAGAAAGTGAAACTTTGAAAATTCATATAAAATGTCAACATAATTCCACAGAGATTATATGAAATAATTGTAAAACAATTGTGCAAGAGAAACTTTTTCACAAAAACAGTAGCTGCCAAGAGGATTTTGCTGTTGTTGCTATTGCTGTTTTCAAAGAGAAAGTGTGGCACATTGGAAGAGTCATGCATTAAGAATCAGGGCTGTGGGCTGGGGATGTAACTCAGTGGCAGAGTGGTTGGCTAGCACATGTGAGGCACTGGGTTTGATCCTTAGCACCACATAAAAAGAAACAAATAAAATAAAGGCATGTTGTCCATCTACAACTACAAAAAAAAAAAAAAAAAACCTTGAAAAAAAAAAGAATCAGGGCTCTTTTTCATTAATATTTCTCCAAATGACCATGGACATGTTACTGAACCACTACAGGCATTAGTTTCCCTCAATTGTAAAAATGACAGGACTGTAGAATCAGAAACAAAAGAATTCCTACCGTGAGCACTGTACTAAGCTTTGTTACACACATTCTCTAATTTAATCCTTAAAATGATGTAAGATGAGTTTCACTGTCCACTTTACAGATGAGGTGAGGCTGAAAGTTATTTAGTTAAATAAAACTTACAAGGTCACATTACTAGTGAAATTACTAGTGAAAGCCGAAATACAGACTGAGGTCTTCGTGACAGGAGCCTAGACATACACAATTGCCACTCCATAATTTACATATGGCTGAGGAGTAGCAAACACGTTAGAAATGCTATATGCATGCAAGCTATCTGAAATCCTCTTTTAAAATTTTATTTTATTCATTTTATTTGTTTATTTTGATACCAGGGATTAAACTCAGGGATGCTTACCCACTGAGCCACATCCCCAGACCTTTTTATTTGTATTTTGAGACAAGGTCTCACTAAGTTGCTTAGGGCCTCACTATGTTGCTGAGGCTGGCCTCAAATTTGCAATCCTCCTACCTTACCTCCAGAGTCACTGAGATTACAGGCATGCGCCACCACATCCAGCTTAAAATTCTCTTTTAAACAATATAGGGCATAAGTTAATGATAAATAATTATGTGGGAAAATAAACTGATCATAATTTTTAAAAGTTAATAAAGCAGTTTAATATTTTCATCTAACAAGGATTTTCTTTAATTTTATTTTTGAAATTATAATGTTGAATGCTAACAAGAAAGAGATTAAGCTATTATATATTGCTGGGGTTATAATATATAAATTGGTACAATCCTTCAGAAAAGCAATTTGGCATTATATAAATAAAACCACGAGGATATTGCAACCTGTTTAACCCCAGAAATCTCCCTGGGAGTTATCCATAACTCTTTCTTCTGAGTACATGAATATTCAAATCCAAAAGATAAGAAAAATCACATACAGAAGTATATTTATTTTAATATTACTTGTAATAATAAAAATAGCAGGAGGAAACCACATGTCTAGTAGAATGATTAAGTCAACAAAGGCAATGTGTTATGCTTATACTCTGATTTGTTGAACCACATGAACTAAATACTTAAATAAATTAATTTTTAAGAAGAAAATTAAAACTTGTGGTATAGCATACTTAAAACTACATAAATAATATTTGTACATTTAAAAAAAAAACAAGATGGAAATATTCCAAAATGTTTTTAGAAATAGTGTTATGGCCGGGCGCAGTGGCTCAAGCCTGTAATCCCAGCACTTAGGGAGACAGGAGAATCGCGAGTTCAAAGCCAGCCTCAGCAATGGCGAGATGCTAAGCAACTCAGTGAGACTCTGTCTCTACATAAAACACAAAATAGGGCTGGGGATGTGGTTCAGTGGTCGAGTACCCCTGAGTTCAATCCCTGGTACCAAAAAGAAAAAAAAGAAAAAAGAAAAAAAAAGAAATAGTATTATGACTTAATGTCTCTATTTTCAATTTTTGGTAATAATATATGTATAGTCTTTTAAGTTACTTAAAATACTAGTTTAAACTTACTAAGAAAAAAATGTATTGGTTTGCATTAAGTCACTTTTAAGGTCTTAAACTCTGAATTTAATCATTTGATAAAAATTCCAGGGTTGAAATAAAGGAGAGAAGACAGTAAAAAAACCAATGTATCTTCATATCAAAATCTAGTGAGTTCTTACGAAAAATGATAGATGTAATGTTTAAAAAAGACATGCATAACCAAAGGTAAATGTAAGGTATTTATCCAAACAAAGTAAAAATGTTAACATCTCTTCAAATGCACTCATAAAGTGCATTTGTCATCTTAATAACAATTGGCTGTTAAGAATAAAACTTTACATAGAAATGAAGAAAAGGAACTTCACATTTTCAGTGTTTAATTTTCACATTCTTGTACAGAATTATGTTCTGTTCCATAAGCAATATGAACTGAACGCTTACCTCCTTTCAGAGCTCTGCAAACAGAATATTCATCATTGGATCCTCGGCAAATAACATGTTTGCGCTTTGGCAAATTTATGGAGTTCACAGATATATAGAGATTGAAATATAATTGTTTTAAATCTCTCCCTTAAAAAGAAAAAATTCCATTAGTCCCTTAAATAAGAAATTCTCCTATACAGAACAGCATTCTTTGCATACTTAGCATGTGCCCTGGGCTTTTCCTACATTATTTCATTTCATCATCACAACTATCCATGAGGTGGGTGCTATTATTGTCCTCAAGTTCTGTAAACTGAAGTTCCAAGACGGCAACTCTGTGGTCAGGTAAAATGTTCGATGGTAAGAACTCTGTTATGTCATGCCTAAAAGTAGATAAATCTGCATAACTTGATATCGAAAACTATCAAAGACATAAAATTTTCAGTTCTAGTCTCTTCTGCTAGAAAATTCAAATGAAAGGAAGTGAAGACAATTAACTCATGCCAACTTTTTAGTACTTTTGATGAAAGAATTCTTGCAGAATAAATTTGAATTTTTTAAAAAAATTAAATATATGGCTTTTTAAATTTCTTCATGATCTCTCTATTACCAGTTAATGTGGAAAATTCCAGTAAATGATACATTTGCCTGAACTCTTACAAAGTATTCAACTGGTCCAAATGGAAAAGATGTACAATCTTCTACATAATGAAAACAATTGTTATAACTACTACCTCATTGAAAATATCTTCCTAATAAAGTCACCATAAATCACTGTAGACATAATGAAGAAGAGTAATATCTAGAATACATAAAGAACTCAAAAAACATGACACCAAAAAACCAAATAACTCATTCAATAAATGGGCAACAGAACAGACACTTTCCTAAAGTGCAAATGGTCAACAATTATATTAAAAGATGTTCAACATCTCTAGTCCTCAGGGAAATGCAAATCAAAACTATACTGAGATTTCATCTCACTCCAGTTAGAATGGAAATCATCAAGAATACAAATAATAACAAATGCCAGAAGGAGGGTGGTTAGCAGGCAGCCTACAGCTGCTGCACCTTCAGCTCAGTGTAGCACTTGCTCACAGGCCATGCTCTTATGGGCTGCTCCTGAAATAATCAAGTACCACCAAGTCCCTCAAATCAGACAAGTCCTGTCTGTCATGGGTCTCTTGTGGGAAGCAGCCTTTGCTCCAGGGCTCCTCACTGACCTGGCTCAGAGGATCTCAAGGATGCTTTTTTTTTTTTTTGGTACTGGGGATTGAACTCAGGGGCAATGGACCACTGAGCCACATCCCCAGCCCTATTTTGTGTTTTATGTAGAGACAGGGTCTCACTGAGTTGCTTAGCACCTCACCATTGCTGAGGCTGGCTTTGAACTCGCAATTCTCCTGTCTCGGCCTCCCTAAATTCTGGGATTAGAGGCTTGCGCCACCGTGCCCGGCTCTATTTTGTGTTTTATTTAGAGACAGTTTCTCACTGAGTTGATTAGCGCCTCGCCATTGCTGAGGCTGGCTTTGAACTCATGATTCTCCTGTCTCAGCCTCCCTAAGTGCTGGGATTACAGGCTTGCGCCACAGCGCCTGGCTTCAAGGATGCATTGTTGTTGTGATACTAATCCTATCTAATTCCCCCTCCTTCCCTTTCACTTTTCTTTATTGTTGTTTATGCCTTGGGTGTGTATTTTGCTGTTTTTTGTTTGTTTTGTTTTTTGATACAGGGTCCCACTATATTGCCCAGTCTAGTTTCAAATTTTGGGGCTCAAGAGATACTCCTGCCTCAGCCTCCTGAGTAGCTGAGACTACAGACACATACAACAAGCCCATCCCCTTTCACTTCTCAAAGGTATCAGAACTGAACTCCAATCTGAATCCTCTCCATGCGTTCTGTGGCCTCCTCTCCTCCTTATTGTTCACAGGCATTTCCCACAATAAAACTTAGGATGAGAGCCTTACTGCTATCATTTCACTTATTTGATAAGATAACATTTCATGTTATCTGCATATCCATTTGTCCTATTGCACTGAGATGCTTGAAAATCAAAAGAATGCCCTATAAACAAATTTATAGGGTTTATATAATACTTTATATACCAAGTATTTACTAAGTATCTTTCCTGATCCTGTTGTGTATGTGTGTGTGATGCTAGGGATCAAACCCACAGATTCACATATGACAGGCAAATGCTCTACCACTGAGCTAAACTACCCAGCCCTAAGTATTTTTTAATGAAAAAATTAATGCGAAGACAAGAATATCAAAATACAGATGAAACAATTAGATGCAGGGAAATGAAACACTGAGAATTGAAATACTCAGAAATTAAAATACAATTATTGCTAGATGTGGTGGTGCACGCCTGTAATCTCAGCAGCTCCGGAGGCTGAGGCAAAAGGATCACAAATTCAAGGCCAGCCTCAGCAATATAGTGAGGCTCTAAGCAACTTAGCAAGATCTTGTTTCAAAATAAAAACGGCTGGGATGTGGCTCAGTGGTTGAGCCCCCTGGGTTCAATCCCCAGTATCCAAAACAAAAGGCCACAATTGTCTATCATTCTGAGTTCTATTTCCATTTCTATCTCTGTGTCCTTATGAAATCCCTTACCCATGAGTGTGAATTAGCCTAGTGACTTGCTTCTAACCAACAGAATACAGCAAAGAGGATAAGTATCACTTCTACAAATAGACTACTTTAGATGGTCACTTCCTTTTTGTTAATTGAATGTCTCCCTGGCTGGCTTTAATGAAGCAAGAACCTATGCTAAAAAAGCCCATGTGGCAAGAAACTGAGGATGGCCAACAGCCAGTATTCAGAAACTATAGTGTCAACAAGCACATGAGCTTGCTGTGATTCCTTCCCCGGTGAGCCCACAGAAGAGACCACAGCCCTGGTCAACGCCAAGACTGTAGCCTTGTTGGAAACCCTGAAGCTATGGTGATTTGTTATATAACTATATAAATATTGCAAGTATATTTGGAACCCAGGGGTGCTTTAATGAAAAACATTTTAATGAAAAAAAATAAATGCAAAGACAAGACTATCAAAATACAAAAAGAACAATTAGATTCAGGAAATCAAGACACACTTGTCTATCATTCCTGAGTTCTCAGCTACCTTTTTTCTTGAATGCTAGAGGACTAAAATTAGGAAGGGGAAGGTTTTAATTTAAACTTATTTGGGACCTTGTCTCAAAGTAAAAAATAAAAAGAACAGTCTTTTTCATTTTTAGTTTGAGACAGGGTCTCACTAATTTGCTTAGTGTCTCACTAAATTGCTGAGGCTGGCCCCAAACTTGCAGTCCTCCTGCCTCAACCTCCTGAGTTACTGGGATTACATGCATGAGCCATTGAGCTCAGCTATAATTGATATATCTTAAATCATTAGCTGATCTACAGAAACAAAAAAAAAAATTGTACTTACTTGGAATGTAGAAAATATGCAAAAGTCCTTCAGTTCCTTTCAATGATATACAGGGTTCAGGTTTAATTAAAATAGGGAATTTAATGTCATCTAAACAGAAAAAAAGATGATGTCCATAAGTTATTATATATCACTTTCAATAAGTATATATATTCTATCATCCCCCAAAGGATACCTTTTATATTAAAATCATACAGTGACATCAGCAACATGGTAGAGGAGAAAGCCCCTGGATTTGCCACCACAAACACAACAATTCACAGACAAACTCCATTTGTTAAAAATCACAAACCAGGGCTGAGTTGTGGCTCAGTGGTAGAGCGCTCACCTAGCATGTGTGAGGCACTGTGTTCGATTCTCAGCACCACATATAAATAAAGACCCATTGACAACTAAAAAAATATTTTAAAAAAATACAAACTAATTAAAACTCTCCTGCACCCAGAAGAAAACAAAACCAGACTCACCAAAACTGTCAGGGAGATTCAGGACATCCTCTCTCAGAGTTCCTTACCCTAGTGCAGTCCCATACAATTAGGAAGAGACTTCCTGGCTCCCAGTCCCACCCAGGGGAGAGAAGAAATTGATTTGCATATCCAGCACCCCAGTTCTTCCAGGAAGCTCCCCAGAGGACTAGATTCTTGGAGCTCACATAGATCAGTCTGCCACAGTCTAGCTGCTTAGGAGAAAATGAAGGCCACGGCTTGGGATGGTAGATACTATAGATTCTCCCCTCTGCTCGGCACATTACAAGCTGATGGAAAATCCCAGTTCTCAGCTTCTGCCTGGGAAGGGAAATAGTTGAACCAAACTTCCAGCACCACAACTTCTCTGGGGATCCCCTAAAACTAGTATCTGTCTCACGAGTCCTAGAGATCCAACAGGTTCGGCACAGTCTAGCTATCTGGGAGAGAAGGTGACGGCTGCTTGGGCTCATAGATGCCATCCCCTCCAGGAAATATTGACTATAAATTTCTCAAATCTGGGAAAGGAAAATCCAAAGAGTCTGAAAGACTCCAAATTAAAAGAACTAAAAAAAAAAAAAAATCACACCAAGACACATAATAATCATATTGTCACAAGTTAAAGGGAAAATTTTGAAAACACCAAGAGAAAAGAGAATGGTTACGCACAAGGGAAAAGAAGAGGGAGGAGGAAGAAGAAGATCCTTTAAACTGAATTTAATTCAACTGACTCAGCCAAGCTGTAGAAAGCAAATAGTAATGGGGGTGGGAAGTACTGGGCATTGAACCCAGGGGCTCTCTACCATTGAGCTATACCCCCAGCCCTTTTTATTCTGAGATAGGATCTTGCTAGATTGGAGCCTGGCCTCAAACTTGTGATCCTCCTGCCTCAGCCTCCTAACTTGCTGGAATTACAGGTGTGCACCAACATACCCAATTTAGGACAAAAAGAATCTTTAATAGAGTTCAAATGTTAGCATGAAACAGAAGGAAGGTGAGGATAGTTCCAGTTAAAACAATAGATGTGCAACTGAAAGGCTGGTAGAGTCTGACATGCATGGAGTGGAGGACCCACCAGATACCAAGACACACATGTTTTACAGGTAGGATTGTATGTTGCAGCCTCTGCACTTATATGTTCAAGTCCTAACTCTCCATGTCACAGAAAGTGACTACATTTAGAGAGAGAGGCTTTAAAGAGATGAATGAGTTAAAATAAGGACATTAGAATTAGAATGGCCCTGATCCAATAGAACTGGTGTCTTTGTAAGAGGAAATTTGGACACACAAAGAGACACCAGGATGTGCTCACAAACTGCAAAGTCCAGGTAAGGACACAGCAAAAGCAGCCATCTGCAGGTGTCTTAGTCCATTTTGTATTGCTATAACAGAACGTCAAAGGCAGGGTAATTTATAAAGAACAAAAATGCATTTCTCACAGTTCTGGAGCCTGGGAAGTCCAACATCAAGGTGCTGGTATTTGGTAAGGGCCTTCTTACTATGTCATCTCATGGCAAAAAGTCAAGAGAGGGAGAAAGCCAGGCATGGTGGCGCATGCCTATAATCCCAGCACTTTGGGAGGCTGACATAGGAGAATCCTGAGTTCAAAGCCAGCCTCAGCAACAGTGAGGTGCTAGGCAACTCAGTGAGACCCTGTCTCTAAGTAAAATATACAATAGGGCTGGGGATGTGGCTCAGTGGTTGAATGCCCTGAGTTCAATCCCCAGTACCAAAGAGAGAGAGAGAGAGCTCTTCTATTTATTTTATTATTTCATTTTATTTATTTTCTTGTCTCTCCCCGACCCCCAACATGTGTACTAGGGATTAAACTCTGGGTGCCACATCCCCAGTCCTTTTTTTCTTTATTATTTGACACAAGGTCTTACAAAGTTGCTGAGGCTGGCCTAGAACTTGTGATTCTCCTGCTTCAGCCTCCTGAGTTGCTGGGATTACAGGTGTACATCAGCATACATGGCTCTGACTCATTCTTACATGGGACAATTGTCCTAATTCCCCAGAAGTGACTATACATTAGCATTAGTGTTTCTCAGAACAGTCAAGACATGCTCCCCCAAATTAAAATACAATAGAAAATATTGTGTTTAAACAGGCTTCTTTATTATGGAACTCAAACTCAAAATTCTTAGAACTCAAAATACATTTGTCAGTCTCACTAAGATGATTAAGCCACAGATCCTTTTTTCCCAAAATAATTTCAAAAAACTAATGTTGTGGGAAGCATCACTTTCAACCATCCTGACATCACTAGTGAGTAGAAGAGGGCAGCCAACCCATAGTGAGCAGCACAGTGGAAAGTACCCAAAACAGCCGTCAGGTCCTTCAGATCTTAGAAACTTGCCAATGAGAAACTGTTGAAGGGGAAAGGATGAGACACCAGCTAATAGCAACAGGATAGAACCCATTTTAAAAAGTCAATATTATTGTTTCTATGTGACCCTGTTTTAAAATCTCTACCTCAAAGCAATCCTTAGGAAGTAGGCTCTGAAATCACTTTCATTTTACATTAGATTAGGAACATGATTTCCAGCACACCCTTGAACAGAAATCTCCTCCAGGAAGCAGCCAGGCCTGTTCTACCCTCTCAGGAAGAAACATCAGTTTGAGGTTTTGGGGTTGAGGCCAAAACTCAAAAGCAAAAAGTTCTCCTGAAACTGGGAAGAAACCGAAACTGGGCTCAAGGTAGGGACAGCTAACCACAGAGAACAACAGAAGTCCTTGGAGGACAAGCACAACAGTTAAGAGATTCTCAAGCTCTGTGAGGGGTCAAGAAGAAGCATACAGGAAAGGAAGCAGCAGTTGCTTTCCCCCTGGGCGACAGCAGCCGTTCTTGTGTTCTGACAGATTCCTTGTTGCTATTTTACTTACCACAGTACGTGTATGCAATGGTTGCATCAGAGGAGCTGCAGGTCCAGTATTGCTCCCCAAGTTCAGTAAGTATGGAAGAAAACAGGGTAGAAAAGAGCATAAATGATAACATGATTTGATAGCTCCAAAACTTTAAAAATGCAAAAAGAATTGGTAACAAATCATCAGACTCTTCCAGTAAATAGGAAGAATTTTAACTTAGTCATCAGTCACATGATTTCTGAGTTCCTATCCAACTGTTTCCTCTTTCTATGTGCGTGTGTGTGTGTGTGAGAGAGAGAGAGATATTTAAGCACTTACTAGAAGGAGAGAGAGGGAAATGACTTAAATGTATTCTTTTTGAACACTTAATACAAATTAAAGCAACCAGAGCTTTAAAAACAAAACAAGACACTTGCCAGGCAATAGCAAAGAAACCACCTGTTGAGCTCCTTTTAAGTATCAATAGATTCACTTTTTCCATCTGCATTGCTATTCTATCCCACAACCTTTTTTTTTTTTTTTTTTTTTGGTAGGGAGGATTGACCTGGGGGGACTTAAACACTGAGCCACATCCCCAGCCCTTATTTGTATTTTATTATTCAGAGACAGGGTATCACTGAGTTGCTTAGCACCTAAGTTGCTGAGGCTGGCTTTGAACTCCCGATCCTCCTACCTCAGCCTCGCGAGCCGCTGGGATACCAGATGCGCGCCACCACACCTGGCCCCCATAACTTCTTTATACAACAATTTGTCATGGCTCAGAGAGTTGGACCTATAGATCTGAACTGAAAAATTTCATGCAAACTACTTCTGCTCAGCAGCAGGTTTAATCACATGATAGAACAGGCTAGATGACACCCCCTACAGGAGACACCAACTGTAGTTTTGTGCTCTGTGTGGGGCCCGCACCAGTCTTGAACATGCGCACTCACCTACAACAAATTAGAGCTACCGGGAATTGGTCTGGTTATATTCCCTACAGTATGGTATTGGGGATCGAAGCCAGGACCTTGAGCATGCTTAAGTAAGTTGCTTTACCCTTGATCTCCACCCCAGCCTTCAAGGGAATATTTTGAATCCCCATAATAAAATGTCAATATTTTTTGTGTGTCATGTATTTCATTTCAAAACTCACCATTTTAAAAAAGCAGCTATTCCTGCTGGGTACACCTCTAATCCCAGTGACTCAAGTAATCCCAGTGACTCAGGAGGCTGAGGCAGGAGGATCACAGGTTCAAAGCCAGCTTCAGCAACTTAGGGAGACCTTGTCTCAAAATAAAAATAAATAAATAAAAAAGAAGAAAAGAAAAGGAAAGAAAAGCAGCTATTCCTTTTAGACGTTCTGCTGAAGAAATCTTTTATAGGGAGTAGTTTAGGGTTAGTAGCCTAACCCTACACAGAGTTGTGGCTTAGAGATCTGCACACATCAGAAGAAAATAATGATATGTTGGTAAAAGGTTTTGCTATAGAACGGTGATATTTTTTCCATTTTAAAAAAGCAAAATTCCAGCTGGTTGTGGTGCTGCACACCTGTAATCCCAGCTACTCAGGAGACTGAGGCAGGAGGATTGCAAGTTCAAGGCCTGCCTGGGTAACTTCTCCTTACCCTGTCCAAAAATAAAAAATAAAAGGGCCAGGGGCGTAGCTCAGTCACTGAGCATACCTGGGCTCAATCCCCAGTACTGCAAAAAAGAAAAATAATAAATAAGGAAAAACCCATGGGAGGAAGGGGAGATGGGACATGGGAAGTTGTCCAGTAGGCATAGGGCTTCAGGTTTGCAAAATGAAAAAATCCTAGAGATTTTTTTGCATAACAATGTGAATATAATTAACACCACTGAAGTGCACACTTAAAATTGGTTAAGAAGGTAAATTTTATGAGCTGGGATGTAGTTCAGTGGTAGAGCATTTATATGTGAGGCCCTGGATTCTATCCCCAGCATTGTAAAAGTTGACAAATTTTATGTTTTATATTTATCACAATTGTAAAATAAACTTAAAAGATAGGGTGGGGAGTCCATGAATACAACCCCTCAAGATCTTTCCTTCTCTCTCTTCCTCTCTTTTTTTTAGTATTGGGGCTCAAACCCAGGAGTGCTTTACCACTAAGCTACACCCCCCACTCTTTTTATTTTGCTAGTCTTGCTAAATTGCTGATACTGGCCTCTAACTTGCAATCCTGCCCTAGCCTCCTGTGATGCTGGGATTACAAGTGTGCATCATCGGGCCCAGCACCCCCTAGAGATCTTAAAATATTTCCTCTTAAAAGGATCCTCTTAAGAGTTCCTTGGGAAATTTTTCTATTCCAGGTGTGGGGGCAGGAAATGTACAAAATGACCCAGGAACATTTTATCTTATTAGATAACCAATTGAAACAGGCTCTGACTACCAAAGATGAGTGTTATTAGTTTCCTACTGCAGCAGTAATGAATTTAGTGGCTTAAAATGTTACAAATGTATTCTCTTACATTCTGGAAATCAGAAGTCCAAAATCAGTTTCACTGGACTGAAGTCCAAGTGCTGATACTGAACCAAGGCTCGCTGTCAGAGACACATGTAAGTCAATACTACGGCACCAGTTTTGCAAAAGAAAACACTTTATTGTAGGTCCTATAAGGTGACAGGAGTCATGCTCATATCTGTTTCTATTGACCCCTAGAGAAGGAATTTTAAAGGTTGGGGCCTAGTTCATTTTAACCCTGAGTCCTGGTGGAGTCCTGGTGAAATAGTCTGCTTTGTACACAGGTCCAGGAACTTGTGGATACTTTGTAACTGGCAGTTTCGGGTCTCTCCATTATTATGGTTGTCCTGCAGCTGTTGCTGGCCCTGGCACAGCTTGCTTCTAATCCAGGTCCTCTCTGCCCTGTGCTTGTTGTTCAGTTTCGGCTCCCTGGAGACTTGATTCTGCCAGACTCTCAAGGTCCTTTTAGATCAGGTCCTAGGGTTTGGCCCCTGGGTCCTGAAATACAACTTGAATAGTACCTGGCATAGCAACGTGGCCATTTTATGGCTCTGTTTCAGTGTCAGCAGAGATGGTTCCTTCTGGACACTCTAGGCGGGGGATCTTTTACTTGGCCTTTCTCAGCCTGCAGTGCTGCAGTTCTTGTATCCCTCCATCTTCAAAATGCATTCTTCCTTATCTGTGTTTCCATCAGGCCATCGCCTTCTCCTCTGATCCCCTGCCTTCCTCTTATAAGTACCTTGGGTTACAATGGACCCAGCAGGATAATCCAGCATAACCCAACTCAAAATCCTTAATGTCATTATATCTATAAAATTATGTATTTTATAAAATTATTTTTGCCATATAAAGTAACATTCACATTTTGTGGTGATAAGGGCATAAACATCATATGGCACCATTAAGTAATCTACCTATATGACTCTATAAACATTTATATACACACATATACATATACCACATATATCGTATAGTATAGATTCCATACAGTCTACCTGTATGACTATATAAATATTAATACGATAGTATCTGCAATAAATTGAAATATATCAAATATATTTAAATCCACAAACATAATTGTTTTCTAATTATTATCAGATAATGCTAGGAAAACAATTGTATTTTTTAAACTTGTATATAATGGGAAAGAATCAAGCACTTAGCCTGACTCTTTTCTATACAAAATGAACTTCTGAGTAACCAAATAAAGAAAAGTAAGTTTTTCTTAGCTTCTTGTATTCTTATCTCTACTTTTGGGGGTATTTCTACTAATAAATGAAAAAAGGAATAATAGAATATAATCATTTTGGGCTGGGGTTGTGGCTCAGTGGTAAAGTGCTCACCTAGCACGTGTGAGGCACTGTAGCACCACATAAAATAAGTAAATAAATAAAAATAATAGATGGATTTAAAAACATTTTTAAAAATATAATCATTTTGCAACACTTAATAAATTAGTGCTTTTAGGCATTGAGCATCAGTGGTTGTTAACATCACAAAGAGCTAAAAAAATATTAATGGAATAACATTGTGGTAGCCAGCCTCCCAGATGGCTTTCAATGAGCCTTACCTCCTGGTATGCACATCCAACACTGAATAAAGCTAACTGTAACCAATAAAGTATCATGCAATGACAATGTCATGCAAAACCTTGCAGTTTCCACCTTGTGCTCTTGGTTCACTTGCTCTGGAGGAAGCAAGAAGCCCCAAAGAAAGATCCATATGGTGAGAAACTAAAGCATTCCTGCCGAAAAGCTAGCACCAGTCAGACATGTGAGTGAGCCAGTCCTTCCTGCTCCAGTACAGCCTTCAGATAATAGCAGCACCTGCTAATGTTGATGGCAATCTCATGAGAGAATCTGAGCCAGAGCCACTCCACTAAGCCACTTCCCAATTCTAGACACAGACACAGGGACAATTGGTTGCACAAAAATAAATAACCCATACGATCATCTATGAAGTTGTCCAAACTAATCAAATCTCTTGGGTGAAGCTTTAAGATCCAACTACCAAATTAAGGAAAAAGCAAAAGACAGGGAATCATGCTAAAACATGCCTCAGGATATTTTCACAAAATTAAAATCATAAAAATGTCTAAAGGACAAATAACTCAGTTTTTTCAACAGATAATTTACAAAGGGGAAAAAAGGAGCAAAAGAAATGAAGGGACCCATAAAAGAGTCTTAAAAGACATTTCAGAAGGGCATGGTGGTGACACCTGCTATCCCAGTGACTTGGGAGGCTGAAGCAGGAGGATTATAAGCTGGAGGCCAGCCTGAGCAATTTAGTGAGGCCCTCAGCAACTTAGCAAGACCCTGTCTCAAAATTAAAAATAAAAAGGACTGGGCATATGACTCAGTAGTAAAGTGTCCTTGGGTTCAATTCCCAATAACAACAATTGGTAGGAATAAAGTGGGAAACTTATTTAGATCTCAATCCAAGTAAAATGACACAGTTAGTTAGAATTTTAAATAGATTGAATATTTGACATTAGGGTTGTTTTTGTTTTGTAGCTATGATATTGGCATTATAGTTACAATTTTTTAAGAAGTCCTTATCTCATAGTTACAAAAAAAAGAAGAAGAAATGTAACACTTGGGGTGTGGTTCAGTTGTACATATGTATATGTGTGTGTGTGTGTGTGTGAGCACGTGTACATATCCTATATATGGCAAGTGGTCAGGGTCTAGATGAGACAATATTGACTATAAATTGGTCATTGTTGAATCTGGATGATAGAACCTTGCAAGTTCATTGTACACTTCCCTCTACTTTTTAAAAAAAAATTTTTTTAGTTACAGATGGACACAATATCTTTATTTATTTATTTATTTATTTATTTTTATGTGGTGCTGAGGATCAAACCCAGTGCCTCACACGTGTTAGGCAGGTGCTCTGCCACTGCTCTACAACCCCAGCCCCTTCTGTCTACTTTTGTATGTTTGAAATCCTCAATAGAAAGAAAAGCAACAGAAATGCAAGGTATTCTGAAATAATTTGAATTCAATTTTAGCAAATACATCCAAACTAAGGCTACCTTTTATATCTAATAGCCATTTTGTTCCTTTTGGGAGAGGGAAAGTACTGGGGAGTGAACCCAGGAGTGCTTAACCGCTGAGCCACATCCCCAGCCCTATTTGGTATTTTATTCAGAGACAGGGTCTCAGTGAGTTACTTAGGGCCTCACTGAAGTACTGAGGCTGGCTTTGAACTCATGATCCTCCTGCCTCAGCCTCCCGAGCTGCTGGGATTACAGGTGTGCGCCACCATACCTAGCTCATTTTGTTACTTTTGCACCCCAAAATAGAGGGCTTTCAATCCAATGAAATCTACATTAAGGAAAATGATTTTAATGATATATATTTTTGTGAATAGGCTTATTATCTGAAATACCTACAGACGTAAGTAAGCTGGAATCACCCTGCCTTTTGAGATTCAAATAAAACAGACCCACCACCCTTAACCCTGGACAATGGCAGACTCCATTCTCATTCTGAGGACAATGACCTCCACAGTCATTCTGAGATTACTCTGCCTGGGTGACATGAAGAAAGTGTATATATTTCTCTCTCCCTCAGCCTGAGTTCTTTCTGCTGACTTATTTTGATGAACCATCATGCTATCGTGCTGATCCTTTCTATGTTCTGGTCTAACTCCAGACCATGCTGTTAACCCTGTACCATTTAGCCTAAGCTTTTTTATTTCCCTCTCCTAAACAAGTTGTCTTCTGAATTATCCTGACACCAGCTAATGAAACTATTTTTCCCCAGGTGGCAAAAAAGATCACCTGAGTATAGGGTATTTAAAGTGATATTCACACCTTGCCAGAGTATGATTATAAGTTACCAATCATCATGGAGTTCTTTGTTTATCATGATTATTATTTTTTTGTTATTGTTATACTGGAGGTTGAACCCAGGGGTGTTTTACCACTGAGCGAAACCCCAACCTTTTTTTTTTCTTTTAATTGTTTTTATTTTGGGACAGGGTCTTGCTAAGTGGCCTCAAACTTTTGATTCTCCTGCCTCAGCATACCCAATTCGGTGCCACTGTGTCCAGCTTTCATGGGGTTCTTTTGCTCAATTCAAAATAGAAAATCACAAAGAGTTAAAAGTACATAGCTCTTTCTGATTTACTGGAACTTAGTTTTACCAGCTCATCCAAAGGCTCTTTGGCTCAATTTGGGGACATTGCAGAGGCAAGTAATACCATCCAAACAGGGCTTCACTGGGGTTTGTTTTATGCTTGAGCACAAGGTAGACGGTCTGTGGGCTTCTAGGTAAGAATACAAGGGCAAAGTTTATACAAAAAAAAAAAAAAAAATGGGAGAAGTTACACAGGTGCACAGTCAACTGTTAACATCTCAAGATTTCTACACACCTACCTCATTCTTGTTCCCTGCGCTGGGGTTTGCACTTGACTTGTTGATCTGCACTTGTGCATTGAGTTCCTCCGCAATCGGTTCACAAAAGATGCTAGAGATGCTCACTACTGCCACCCCCAAGGTCACATAGTGGACAGGTTCAGGCTTATTGTATTGCACACGGACTGTAGGAAAGCTTGAGGGAATGGTCATCAGTTCCTGAACCACTATCATTGGGAGAAACGACGTTTTGAAAGTAGCTTGCATTAGACAGGAAACCATGGGGAATCAGGGCCCTCCCTGCTGTCAGTTCCTTGCAGTTGACTTCATGAAGGATCATTTGTAGAATAGTAGTGTATCCAGTGAATTGTATCTTTTTTAAAAAATATTTTAGTTGTAGGCAGACATGACAACTTTCTTTTTATTTATTCATTTTTATATGGTGCTGAGGATCAGACCCAGTGCCTCACCCTCGCTAGGCAAGCGCTTTACAGCTGAGCCACAACCCCAGCCCCTAATGAATTGTATCTTGTGAAACGCGTCTTTGCATTTTTGTTGAAGGTAAATGTAAATGTTTACATTTGTATAGATTATAAATATCTTTGGTTTATTAAAGGCTTTTGTACCAATTGAGAAATTTTGTTCTCAAAACAACTTATGAGAGGGAATCAAGAAAACCTTAAAATGTATGTCCCCCCACCCCCTGAAAAGTAGGAATGATTTGGAGAGTTGTATGTTTTATTTTTTAAAATATTTTAGTTGTTGACGGATCTTTATTTTATTCATTTATTATTTGTATATAGTGCTGAGGATCGAACCCAGTGCCTCACGCATGCTAGACAAGCGCTGTACCACTGAGCCACAGCCACAGCCCCTGTTTGTTGTTATTGGGGGAGAGGTGTTTGTTTTTGCTGACTTTCTAGTATATTTACAATGAACATATGATCATGGCATAACTTTTTATAGAAAGATACCCCATTCTCTGCTAGGATAACAAGCATCCATCTGGGCAACAAAGGACTGAAGAACAATCACCAGAGGTCCAATGTGAGGACAAGATGGCACAGAGAAATGGGGTATGGGGAATTCTGAGTCTGATGAGCTGGCCAATCCTAATAGAAGGCAGGCTGTAGGTCACAGGATGACTTTTCTGCCTTAAGCTATCCCCTATGAATAAGTTTTGGCAACCGGAGATTTGAATGACCTTTTTCTGTGAACTAGTTATGCCTAGTCCTGCTGTCCCCATCAAGCTCCCTCATACACATGCCGGGCATCAAGTTTTGTTGTTGTTTTTCCAATACTGGAAATGAAACCCAGGGGTACTCCACCACCGAGCTACATCCCGGCCTTTTTTTTTTTTTTGAAAGGTCATATTAGTTGCTGAGACTGGCCTCTAACTTGCAATCCTCCTGCCTCAGCCTTCTGAGTCACTGGGATTACAATTGTGTGCCACCACACCTGGCCAAGATTCAATTAAATTTATTATCCTGGCTGGCCACAGATCTGTTAGCCAGCTCCATAAAGACAGATGGGGTGTTTGGCTCCTGTTACGCTAGTAACTAGCAAAGCACCAGGCACATTCTAGGCACATACACATCTACTGACCTAAATAGCATGGTTTGAGGCCTCTTGTTCCTTAAACAATCCTTTCCAAGAATGAACTTCTATTTTACAATTAGAGATAAAATCTTAAAATGCAAATTCTTCATAAAGTTACCAGACTATTATTTTAGAGAAGGTATTGTCCCTCTATTTTGTATCAATGATTTTCCTCTTCTCATAGTGTGCCAAGGAAGAATAACACATGTGGAAAGACAGATGGCACCCTGAAGACAGCCTTACTTAGGTTACCATTTTGGAGCTGACCACAAACTCAATTGTACACAGACATTCATGATGAGCCACCAGAGAGGGAGGCAAAAACCTGTATTCTGAACGAAAAGAGACAGACTAATACTGCTTCTCATAATTTGTGAATTTTTCAAATGTTTTCAAGTAGGAAAAGAATATTCATGTAATTGGAAAAATCCACACACAAGAAAAACGTAACTCTCCTTATTGCTTTTGATATCTGATCCCCCATTTAGAAGCAACCGCACATATTATCCATGTATACATCAACAGGTACATAAATATTCATTTTCCCTGCAGTACTGGGGATTGAACCCAGGCATACTCTACCATTGAACTACATCCTCAATCTGTTTTTATCAATTTATTTATTTATTTGTTTGTTTGTTTAGAGAAGGATCTTACTTAATTGCCTAGGCTGGCTTCAAACTTGTGATGCTTCTATGTCAGCCTCCAGAGTAACTGGGATTATAGGAGTGCACCAGCATGCCCAGTGAATATCCACTTTTTAAAAACAAAAATGATACTATGCTTTGTTTTATTATAAAGGAACATCATTCTCTGAAAATTAAATCTAATAGTTCTAAATTATTTTTAATAATCACTAAAAATACAAAAATAAAGACAATCTTATACACTGAATCAAAAATCACAATTAAGCACAAACATAAAAACAACAGGCTTATTTCTCATCTTCAATCTGTTTCTTTTCGTTGGTTTCTTCTGGGTCAAAAGTGAATGGTTTGTCATAACCCATTAGATGGTTATAGTCTTCAGGGTTTGGAAAGAGCCCTGGATTAACTAACAGTGATTTTGTTTTAGCATAAAATGTGGTAAAAAAATGTGTGCTGTCTGGAATCTTCACATCGTTCTGGTGAAATACTGTACTCTTTTCCGAAAGCACGATGCTGTAAGTAATGGCTTTGTAAGTGTCTGTTGTGGCCTCGTGGTACAACCGAATAACATAGCCTTTTGTGACAAAGTGAAGCAGCATTGGGGTGATCACTGTAAAGCTTCCTATGATGCCATAAAATAAGATCTGCAAAGGTAGACTTCCAAATATAATATTATTTTGTGCAAAAATGTAGGGTAGGAATGCAAGGCTGAGCATACTTGTAGAATAAGAGAAACATTTCACACCTAAATGGAAAAAGAAAAGGGGAGAGGGTTAATACTTTTAAATTTTATAAGAGAATCAATCTATCCTAGTAATTCTTTCACCTCTTTTTCTACTATCATCATCTATCTAAACATCAACAACAAAATCAAAATGCAAATATAGTGCTTATTGCATAATGGGGCTCTGTCTTAGGCACTTCAAATATTTTGTATTTTTTATTCACAAAATTCACAGGAAAGCCCCATAAGATGGATGTATAATTGTCATTATCAGCCCATTTAAAAAATAAGATTATGTCTGGATTCGTAGCTCATGGTAGAGTACTTACCTAGCACATCTGAGGCCCTGGGTTGATCCCCAGCATCACAAAGAAATAAGTTAAGATTTAAAAAATGAGAAAGATGAGCCACTGGTGTAATGACCAAGTACCTGGTTTGGGATTCAAACCCAGGCAAGTTGACTCTAGTCCATACCACTGACCATTACAACGCACTGCCTCACCAGGTAGGAAATCTGCTTTAGGTTTAAATGGCCTCAACCATTAAAAGATTTGATATTCCTCAAAGAACCGTATTATACTATAAAAGTTGATTCAGACAGCAAGTTATCGAATAAAACTCTCTTATTAACAAGTAACACATAAAATGTTTAACATGGGCAATTCTATCAGGCTAATTGCTCAGCAAATCACCAAAACAGCATATATCACCAAAAAATAAAAAAATAAAGCTGGGTGCTGCACACCTATAATCCCAGAGGCCTGAGAGGCTGAAGAAGGAAGGTCGCAAGTTCAAAGCCAGCCTCAGCAAAAGTGAGGCCCTAAGCAACTCAGCGAGACCCTGTCTCTAAATAAAATAAAAAATAGGTCTGGGGATGTGGCTCAGTGGTCAAGTACCTTTGAGTTCATCCCTGGTACCCAAAATAAATAAATAATTTTTAAAAATATCACTGGGGTTAAGAAACATGGGGCCAGCACAGTAATGCACACCTGTAATCCCAGCTACTTGGAAGGCTGAGACGGGAAAATTTCTATGTTAGAGGCCAACATCAGAAATTTAGCAAGACTCTGTCTCAAGAAAAAAGAGGGCTAGATGTAACTCAGTGTAGAGTGCTCCCAGGTTCCATGCCCAGTACAGCTAAAAACAAAAGCAAAAAATCCTACCATAAGACACTTTTTTTCCCCCCAAATTGGCAAAAACCTCAAGTTTCACAACATACTACTGGCAAAGCTTTAACAAAGTAGACACTGTTATACACTGCTGTTGGCTGGAGGCTTAATTATCTTGCATCAGTAATTTAAAAATATTTCCTTCCACCCTCCTACAGGTAGTTGCTATGACACTGGTACACATGGGAGAAATGGAGACCAAGTTGCCTCCCACATAGAAAAGCCTCTTCAACCCTTCCAAAACACCTTTTTTATCTATTATTTTTGTCACACTGTAGTGAGTTAAACAGTTGCTCTCCACCCACACCCCCAACAAATTCATGTCCACTCAGAACTTCAGAATGTGACCTTATTTGGAAACAAGGTCTTTGCAGATTTAAAGATCAAGATGAGATCATGTTGGACTAGGGTGGGCCCTAAATTCAATGACAGTGTCCTCATAAGGACAGAAAAATGATAAACAAGAGATAGAGAACAGGCTGTGGTGTGAAGACCAAGGCAGAGAGGAGGTACGTAGCTACAAGCCAAGGAATGCTATGATGCCAGGAGTCACCAGGAGCTAGAAGAGGCAGGGAAGAATTCTTCCCTGGAGCCTTAAAGACAGCAAGGCCCTGCCAATACCTTGATTTTTTTCTTTTTTTAGTGGTGCCGGGAATTGAACCCAGGGCCTTGTGAATGTGAGGCAAGCACTCTACCAATTGAGTTATATCCCCAGCCCAACCTTAATTTTATGTCTAGCCTCCAGAGCTAGAAAAATAAATTCTTGCCATTTTAAATCATCATGATTTTGGTAATTATGAAAGCCCAAGGAAACTTATACTTTATTTTGCCAGGAATGAAGTAATTGCTATTTTCTAAACATATTCTGGCTTTCCCACTTTTGTACCTCTGCTTGTAACACTTCTGAGCCTGGGATGCCCTCCTTTCACACCTCTTCATATTTAAATTCTATTTGTCTTAAAAGACCCAACTGGAATGCCATCTTGACAAAGTTCTTTCTGTTATCATCTTCTTCGTGTTTTTTGTTTTTTGGGGGGGGCGGGGGTGGTACGAGGGATTAAAGCCAGACACTCTTATCATTGAGCTACACCCACAGTCCTTTTGTTTCATTTGTGGAACCAAAACTAAGCCCAGGGAAGCTTTAGCACTGAGTTACATCCCCAGCCCATTAACAATAACTGAGAACTAAAATGTCCTTTCAAGCCAGGCACAGTGGCACATGCCTGTAATCCCAATGACTTTTGAAAGAGGCTGAGGCAGGAGGACTGAGAGTTCAAAGCCAGCTTAGCAACTTAGCAAGGTCCTAAACAACTAAGCAAGACCCTGTCTTTACATAAACACAAAAAAGGGCTGGGGATATAGCTTAGTGGTTAAGTGCCCCTGGGTTCAATACCCAGTATTATAGATAGATAGATAGATAGATAGATAGATAGATAGATAGATAGATAGAAAGAAAGAAAGAATGTCCTTCAAGTGTCTACATTTGTTAGTTTAGAAACCCTTCAAGAATGATACTACTGCCTGGCATGGTGGCACATGCCTATAATCCCAGTGGTGTGGAAGGTAGAAGCAGGAGGATCACAAGTCGGAGGCCAACGTCAGCAACTTGGTAAGATCCCGCCTCAAAATTAAATAAATAAATAGGGCTGGGTATGGAGGTCAGTGGTAAAGCACCCCTAGGTTGAATCCCCAGTACTCCCCCAAAAAAACAGTAATATCACTATCTTAATGTATCTCCCTCAATTTCCATATAATATTATCAAATGTGGGTACTGAAATCTTGTGACCATATTAGGCTATAAAGCAATCCTGAAGATGTTTCTGGTTGTACTTTAAATCATATAACTTCACTAAGTTCTTCCAATCTGTATTTAATGCTAAATTATGATGTAAGAAAAAGTGCTTTAAACCTTTTTTTTTTTGTACCAGGGATTGAACTCAGGGGTACTCGACCACTGAGCCACATCCCCAGCCCTATTTTTTGTATTTTATTTAGAGACAGGGTCTCACTGAGTGGCTTAGCGCCTCGCCATTGCTGAGACTGGCTTTCAACTCACGATTCTCCTGTCTCAGCCTCCCAAAGTGCTGGGATTATAGGCGTGTGCCACCATGCCTGGTTCCTGTAGTTTTTTAATACAGTTTTTTCCTCCTCCACAAT
This sequence comes from Geosciurus inauris, assembly GCA_004024805.1. Classification (NCBI taxonomy): domain Eukaryota; kingdom Metazoa; phylum Chordata; class Mammalia; order Rodentia; family Sciuridae; genus Geosciurus; species Geosciurus inauris. The sequence continues at coordinate 36,287 of PVHX01014770.1, forward strand.
AACTCTCTACTACCTGGAAAACCCACTAAATAAATGTCTCTATTGCAAATTTAAAGATAACCTGAACAAATGCATAATTTATATAATTTTGAATTATAAAACCATTACATGCTTCACCACCACCACCACCACTTGCAATGCTGAGGATCAAACCTAGGGTCTAAAGCATGGTAGGCAAGCATTCTACCACTGAGGTACACCCCCCTGCCCCATGCTCATTTTAAATGTCAAATTTAGCCACAAAGCAAAAGTGGAAAGTTCCCCTGTTCTTCTCCCCCCCAAAAAACCTCTTCATTTGTCATTACCCACCAAATACTGCACGGGCCAGATTCCCAGTATAAATCAGCCTTCCATCTTCTGATTTGTCAAGCTGTGTATGTAAGCATCGGACATACCTGTCCCAACAAACAGGCATCTATTGAAACAAGAGACATAATATTATGAGTACAGAATAAATTGCATTTTGAACCAACTTCTAAATCTTTAAAGGTTATTTTAATAAAAATAATAAAGAATAGATGAGGTGACAAGAATAATTCTCCCCAACAGTCTACAGAGCTAAAGAAATCAAACTGGCTATCAGCATGACTTTACTTAATTTCAGTCATAAGGAGAAGGGTGCTGAGTTGGGAAGTTGGTAGGCTTGCATCATTTCTCAACTTTTTAGATTTAGTGTGACCTTAAACAAGTAAAAAGTTAAACAGGATAGTTTCTTAATGAAAACATCATTCTCATTCAATTTAAATACACTGATTTTAAAAAAAAATAAGTAAAATTAGTTGGGCAGGATGGCGCAGGCCTATAATCTCAGCTGCTTGGGAGACTAAGGCAGGAGGTTTGTAAGTTCAAAGTGAGCCTCAGCAATTTAGTGAGACCTTGTCTCGAAATAAAAAATAAATGTGGCTCAGTGGCTAAGTACCCCTGGGCTCAATCCTCAGCACCAAAAAGAAAAAAAAAGAAATAATTTTAATACAATAATCTAAGTAAATCACTGCAAATTCTATACTCTAGATAGTATTTTTAAAAAGAGCAAGTCTTATCCAGGCGCGATGGCACACGCCTGTAATCCTATCACTTTGGGAAGTTGAGACAGGAGAATTGCAAGTTCAAAGCCAGCCTCAGCAACAGCAAGGCGCTAAGCAACTGAGACCCTGTCTCTAAATAAAATACAAAATAGGGCTAGGGATGTGGCTCAGAGTACCCGAGTTCAATTCCCTATACCAAAAAAAAAAAAAAAAAAAAAAGCAAGCCTTTTCCTAAAGGCCTTGTAAATACCTTGCATCTCATTTCTCAACAAGGAAAACATTTGTACTCTAAATCCTACATCAAATATCACAGAAACAAGAGTTTCCCACACAGCGCCCACATTTCAAAATGTAAAGGGCACGCCCAATTTCTTTATGCTAAAATTCTATCCGATTCTAATTTCTTAAGCAGTTCTATGTTTAAACCAGGCTTGCCAATTTTGACATGTTGTAAGTGTAGGAGACTATTTAGATTAAAATGAAAGAATTAATGTACACGCCTCATCTTTCCCCTGGGACCAAAGGAGTTCCTAAAAATGGAGCCACCTGGCCTGAGGATGTAGCTCAGTGGTACAGCGCTTGCCCAGGTAAGGTCCTAGGGTTCGATCCCCCGCGGAGGCGGGGTAGGGATGAGGGTTTTCGAGCCACATAATTGATAAAATAGAACAGTTTACTAGAGTTCTTTCAGTTCAATTTCCAGGTGCTACATCCAGTTTCTTTGCAAATTAACTCTTTTGAGCTTCTTTATGGGCACCAAGTTGTCATCAGAAACTCTCCGGATTAGGAATCACACGTGGAGAGTTTTGGAACCGCCCCCAAAAGAATTCACTCTCCACTTCCCCTCGGTGCTCCCAGACTCGAGGAGGCAGTTAACCCTGGGACTGAGCCCCGCATATGGAAGGCTCCTTCCGCACTCTAGCCAGGAAGAGTCAGGATGAAAGGTCACGGAGATCTGCGGAGGCTCCCCCGGCCGAACTCTACCACCGCACCCCAGCACCCAAGCCCTCAAACAGCCAACCTGTACAGGCCCGGGATGCCAGAGAAGGGGACCGGCTCCTTGCATCCCCGCGCTCCCGCCGGCCACCAGCCCCAAGGGCCTGCTGCAGGAGATTGCCCGCGAGACCGCCACACTGGGATTTCGGAGCGCGGCAGCCACCCACAATGCCATCCTCTTCCCGCCAGGCCTCAGCCCGGCCGCCCACCGGCCGCCCACCGATAGCAGAAGCATCCCGCGGACGGGAACTGGCGGCGAACTGCGCCGCAGCACAAGCCAAGGGCGACCAGGCACCACTCTTTACTATCACTCTTTACAGTCTGCGGCTTTGATTCGCCAAGCACGCACGGCTCAGTGCGTCAGCGCCGACTGGCACCCACGGGTGCGCAGAATACGAGTCCGGCTCGCAACCTTACCGCCACACGGGTTCCGGCGGATAGAGCAGAGGGCCGGGCGCACTCTCCGCGGGTCAAGATCTACAAAGCCAATCTGTGCCCTCTTCTTGGGGTTTGGCCGTCATTATAGCAGTGCAGGACAGAGGGGAGAGCCGCGTGAGAACGACAGTCTGTCCTTCATTCTTACGGACGTCGTTTTCTAGGTCCTATAAACTGTGTGCTTTGGGGAAATGATTCTAGCCTATCCCAGCAAAAGGAATATGATACGATTTGAACAGAAGTGAATAGTTTGATTTAGCCATTGAAATGATAGAAAAACGGGACGTGCTCATATAATATTGGTGCTTGTTATCAGAATTTTTGTCAGAATTCGTTCACATCATATACACATTTGTTCATGACCCATTAAAGAGGTATTGGGTGGGGCTGGGAATGTAGCTCACCGGTAGAGCACTTGTCGAGCATGCTTGGGCACTGGATTCCATCCCTAGCACAGCAAAAAAATATATGAATGATATTTAGAGTCTATTGCCAGGATTTAGGCAGGAACGGAGGATGAACTCAGGAATCCACGATGCAAACAGTGGGGAAACACCCCAAAATAAGCTAAAGTATAATGTAGTATGATTTATACTGGTATACAAATTGCTACAGAAACTCAAAGGAGATTAAGATTACTTGGGCCTCATAATGTCTTCAAATCGACTTCCCATTCAACTTTCTTTAAGAATGAACTGGTAGAAATACGGTTTACCACTATTTCAGAACTATTTGCAGCCCGACGCAGTGGCACGCGCCTGTAATCCCAGCAGTTGGGGAGATTGAGGCAGGATTTCAAGTTCGGGGTCAGCCTCTGCTATTTAGCGGGATCCTAGGCAATTTGAGATCATATCTCAAAAAATAAAAGGAACTGGGGATGTAGCTCAGTAGTAAAGTGCCCTCGGTTTCATTCCCCAGTACAGGGGAAAAAGGAAAATTGGTTTTGATTTGGCATCTTATTTGCATACGAGAGGAACAAATTCACAGTCGAAAATAAAATGTGATCACCCTGACAACTCCAAAAATATTTAGGGGTGGGGAGTGGAGAGGATCTCTAGAGGGATAAAATGCTGCTACTTTGTGAATAAATTTTCCTATAGTTATCCACTTCTCTTTTTTTGGTGGCACTGGGGATTAAGCCTAAGGCCTCCCACATGCTTGGTGAGCATCTGCCACTGAGCTATACCCACAATCCTGCCACCATTAAAAAAAAAGTTTAGTGTTATTCATTATCCAATATCTTACAGATACATAAATTTTTCTTTTCATATAAAGTGTTATCAATGTTATTGAATTTGAATTTGTATCATCTGACAAGCTTAATTTCTTCCTACAGATGCTGTAAGTAGATGAAAATATTTGTTCTATTTCTCAAGGTTTCTAAATAGCTAAAATGAAATTATATTCTGAAAACTGTGCTATACAGTTACATAGGGTTGTTATTTATGGTTACATAGATTTTCCATTCTTATAATTTTAGAGATATTTGTTGAATATAACCTATTTGAATGGAATTTTAGAATGATTCTAAGGTTGCTTAAAAAGAAAGTAACCTCTAGGCTGCATGTGGTGGCACACACCTTTAATCCCAGCTACTCAAGAAGCTGAGGCAGGATTGTAGATTCAAGGCCAACTTGGGCAATTTAGTGAGACCCTGACTCGAAATAAAAAAAGGGCCGGGGATATAGTTCAATGATAGAACTCTCACATAGCATGCAGAAAGTTCTGGATTTAATCCTCAGCACTGAAGGAGTTAAAAAAAAAAGATGGAAACCTATGGAAAAATTGAAAATGGATATAACTTTTAGAAGGTATGACCACCACTGTTGTCTGTAATATATGTAATGTTTGTGGGTTTTTGTTTGTTTGCTTGTTTCCTCCCAAAGGAGGAAATATGATTGAAAATGAGCCCACAGAGTTCACAGCCTGCTCTTTATAACTGAACCAGGCCCATTTTGCCTGCTGGTCAGTATAATCAAATATAATGGGTTTCCCCTTGGTGAGTACAAAGCCAATAAGCACAAATGAGATAAAATAGAGAAGAAAGGTTTATTACTTGCAGCAAGTAAGAAGAGTATGGGAGATACTTCCTAAAGCAGTGTCTCTCTCAAGACAGAAGGCAAAGCCGGGCACGGTGGCGCAAGCCTGTAATCCCAGCACTTGGGGAGGCTGAGACAGGAGAATTGCGAGTTCAAAGCCAGCCTCAGCAATGGCGAGGCGCTAAGCAACTCAGTGAGACCCTGTCTCTACCTAAAACACAAAATAGGGCTGTGGATGTGGCTCAGTGGTTGAGTGCCCCTGAATTCAATCTCCAGTACCAATAAAAAAAAAAAAAAAAAAAAAAAAAAAAAAAAAAAAAAAGACAGAAGGCAAGGGAATTTTATGGGAAAGATTTATGCATGTTCATCTTGAAAGGACTTGTCCTCACCTGTAGAGGCAGGCACATTCCTGAGCATACTCAGTTTGGTTTGGATCTAGAAATGTTCCTTGAAAAGATCACGTGGTAAGCAATGTTCAGAGGTGAAAAGACTGTATTAAAAGAGCTATAATCAAATGAATTTGATAGATTAATAATTTGAATGTACTACCAGCTAGAAACTGTAAGCAGATGGGGCATGGCTGAAGGAAGTAGGTTACTGGGATGTGCTCTGACTTCTTTATCTCTATCTCTATCTCTTTCTCCTTCCGAACTGACACGAGCTAAGCAGCTTTCCTTTATCTTGTCTTTCCACCATGATGTTTCTGCCTTGCAGTCAGCCAACCATGTACTGAACCTCTGAAACTATGAGCCCAAATAAACCTTTCCTCTTCTAAGTTGTTCTTGTCAGGTATTTGGCCACAGCTATGATAAACTGACTAGCACAGTTGGAGATTATGCTTCATACATTGCATGTTCAAGATAGCAGATCAGACCCCCATCCACTCAGTAGAGAATTTAGCATCATAATGAGTTTTGTTTTTTTTTTAAACCAGGGATTGAACCCAGGGGTAGTTTACTACTGAGCTACATCCCTAGCCTTTTTTTATATTTTATTTAGAGAAAGGGTCTGGCTGAGTTGCTTAGGACCTCACTAAATTGCTGAGGCTGGCTTTGAACTCGAAATCCTACTGCCTCAGCCTCCCAAGCCTCTGGGATTACAGGCATACACCACTGCGCCCAGACATAATGAGATTATGATAACCAAATCTTACTTACTCAAGATCACCTAGAAGAGTGACTCAGTGATTTTGGCTAGTTTAAGCAGGTTCCTTATTTTCTCTGGGGGGCCTTTTCTGAAACAAAAAACAAGAAACAACCCTGAAAGAATGTTAGTAGTCATTTAAAGGGGTAGCAGCTTCTTCCTCTGCAAGCACAGGTTCTTGCCCCTAAAAGTTCCTGCCTAGTGCTGGGCGTAGTGGCACACTGCACGATATAGGCATATCCCAGCGGCTAGGGAGATTGAGGCAGAAGGATTGCAAGTTCAAAGCCAGTGCTCAGCAAAAGCGAGGCACTAAGCAACTCAATGAGACCCTGTCTCTAAATAAAATTTAAAATAGGGTTGGGGATGTGGCTCTGTGGTCATGTGCCCCTGAGTTCAACCTCAGTAACACCCCCCCCCAAAAAAAAAGAAAGAAAAAAGTTCCTGCCTAGCAGCTAGCAACTAATTTTTCAAGAGTTTATTCACTAGGTGCCGATCATATGAAAAGAGGAAAATTAGACTCAAATCTTTCTCCCCAAGGATAAAGTCTAGAATTTTGTTAGTCAGTTTGTTGCTACAGTGACAAAAATACCTGGGCAAAGCAACTTAAAGAAGTAAAGATTTATCTCAGAGCCAGGCGTGGTGACGCAAGCCTGTAATCCCAGCACTTAGGGAGGCTGAGACAGGAGAATTGCCAGTTCAAAGCCAGCCTCAGCAATGGCGAGGCGCTAAGCAACTCAGTGAGACCCTGTCTCTACATAAAACAAAATAGGGCTAGGGATGTGGCTCAGTGGTCTAGTGCCCCTGAGTTCAATCTCCAGTACCAAAAAAAAAAAAAAAAAGATTTATCTTGGTTCATGGTTTCAGATATACCCTTCCAGGGAACACCCCAGTGGTCTGTTTCCTCCAACTAGACCTTACCTCTTACAGTTTCCACCACCTCCCCATAAGTCCATTCAGCTATGAATCCATCATGATGATGTTAGAGCTCTTATGATCCAATCACTTCTCAAAAGCACCACCATTGATCATTGGGGACAAAGTCTTCAACAGATGAGCCTTTGGGGGACATTGCATATCCAAACCATGAGAGAGTTATTTTGGGGATCAAAAAACAGGGTAGTCTGAGGCATGGGGAAAGGCAGTTAGGGGCAGGGAAAGGTGAAGTAATCAGTGGTCTGCGCACATGTAATCAAACTCCATAACTCTTCATTCCAGAAAATAGCATTCAGGTGATCTAAGAGTGCTACCCCTCTGTTATCAAAGGTCACCCACTGGACACCTGCACTGGCCTAAGTAAAGGGTCAGTGGTTTTAACCAGTTGGAGATAGACAAAGGCAGCCTTACAAGTTCCTGGAAAACAATTTAGGCAATCATTACCATTAAGTGATCCCAGCACTTTGGGAGGCTGAGACAGGAAAACTAAGAATTCAGAGCCAGCTTCAGCAACGGTGAGGGGCTAAGCAACTCAGTGAGACTCTGTCTCCAAATAAAACACAAAATAGGGCTGGGGATGTGGCTCAGTGGCGAGTACCTCTGAGTTCAATCTGCGGTCCAAAAAAAAAACAAAAACAAAAAAACCAAACCCATGTATCAGAGGCGTTATTTACAACAAAGCTAATGGGAGTATACTGTTTAGCTATGGGACCTCTAAAATTGATTAAAAGCAAGTAACTAAAAAGCAGTGAGGCTAGAGTGTTTATTCAGGTTTTCCCTCAGTTTCATCTTCACCCCAATGCTCCCCTCGCCGCCCCTCCCCCAAACTCCATTTCGAGCTACCAACACAGCCAAAACCTTTATTATTTCTGCAAAGGCTTTGAAAAGTTAATCCAGGGCGGCATGTTCTATTCTGGCAATTAATTCTAAAAATACGGTATCTTTTTCTGGCCAAATTTTAAAAAGCATTTTAGGGTTGGGGATTTTGCTTAGTGGTAGAATGCTTGCCTGGCATGCCTATGGCCCTGGATTTGATAGCCAGCACCGCCACTAAAAAATAAAAACAAACAAAAAGCAACCTCTCAGGCAAAAGTCATTAATCAATTCAACAAGAAACGGAGTCGCTCGTATCTAGTTTCCTTTTGTGGGTATTATCATACAACAGTGCCTCGCTGAGTAACTTGCAACGGTGAGTGCCTCGGCGCTAACATCCTCTTCATGCCACACTCCACAACAGCAGCAGAAGGTGAACTTAATTTAGCTTCCTGGAAAGGTGCCTATATCTAACCACAGGAAAGCAAGTAAAAAGTATAGGCTGTTCGAAAGAGCAAGAGGAAGAGGTTCGGAGATGAGGTGGGCGAAGCCGGGGGAGAAATGGGAAATTGGTCCACATATATGGTCAAAGCGCCTGGACTTTCCGTGAGTGAGCTCAAAATCTCGGGGTAGTTGAGCACACCCAGGAGACTAGACTGGGGGCGCCCAATGGCCCCCAGAGTGGGGAGTGGGGACGTGACTAGTTTTCAGTAAACAACGATACCGAGAAGAAAGGAAATCAGTCTAGCAGATCAAGCGAGCTCGTCCACATGACCTGCAACTTTTCAAAGGGCAGCTGCTGCCTCATTAAAAGCACGATTTTATTATCATGGGAAACCCACTCCCACATCTCAATCTTTCCTTTGCACTATCTCCCATTTCCTAGCGAACTCAAAAACCAGAGGCAGGTAAAACCTCTACTACCACCAAATTCCTAACGTGCAGCACGAGAAACTACAAGTTCCAGGATGCACCGCTGCCTCGTGCCGAACACCAACAACAGCGACCCACCAGAGAAACTACAAGTCCCAAGGTGCTGTTCTGCCTAGGATTCCCGAGAGCCTTTGCAGAAATTGGATCAGATTGGCGCGGCATGCTGGGAATCCAAAAGCTCTAGAATCGGATTGGTGGAGATTTGCCAGTGACGTCTCTAAGGAGGGCCTGAGTTACTGAAGGGGGAGGGGGGGCTACGCACTTCCTCCAGACCCAGTGAGCGACCGACTGCGTCTTAAGCCTTACCAGGTACTAATCTCCCGCGCGTCGCAGAAAGCGGCTGTGACCCGGCGGAAGTAATTCCTTCGACTGCCCCGGAACCCACAAGGGCAGGCAGCTGGGGGTGGGGGGGCGGCCCTGTACTAGGGGCTGTGGCGGTACGAGGGGACCTGGCTGCGGTGGCTGCGGGGCTGACGAGTGAGTCTCGGGCTGGGGCGGGAATCGAGCTGCGGGTACGCGTGGAGGGCGAGGGAGGCTGGAACTGGGTGCTTTCACAGTCTCGCTTCTCACCTCTTCCCATCTGGGCGGGGAAGGAACGGAAGCTCTTAACCTCCCCCGGCCTTCCCAGCTCTTGGTTTGGGGGGAGGGGAGAGGAGGTTGGCGGGACCTTTAGTGGCGCCTCTCGGTGGGCTTGGAAAGATGTGGAAGAGGGGGAGGCTGCCGGAGAAATTGGGCCTTCACTGGGCTGAACGCGGGGAGGGTGGAGTTAGGAGCATGGCAGCCCTGTCGTTTTTTTCTTTTTGCTTTAATCGTGCGTTCAATTCGTTCTTGATTGAAGTCAGTTTCTAGTCCCAGGAGTGGGTCCTCACTTCCAGCAGCGGGACCCCGAAAAAAGTTTACCTTCCAGGCAACTCTTTGGGTGATCTCTGCCTGACTTGGTTGGTTGGGGTTTCGTGCATCTACCTCCCAGTCTTGACTGAAAGAAGGTATCAAGTATAGTGCCCAATTGAATTTCTCTTAAGGAACTGAAATCTCTTTAGTAGCATTTAACTGTGGAATTTGGGTCATTTAGTGTGAACATTTCTATTGAGCATCTCTTTCAGTGTAAAAAGTAACTGAACTCTTTAGTCTTTAAAAATAAAACCTGTTTTTAAACTGCCAAATTTGCTTTTTAATCCCCAGTTATTTCCTTTTTTGTTAAGTGGCCTAAAATGACCAATATCTCACGTACGTTATAATCATGTTGAAAAAAATCACAGTTCACACATGGATTAAAAAAATTATTGATGCATAATAATTATATATATTAGTGGGATTCATTGTGATATATTTGTATGTGCGCATAACATGATTTGGTTAATTTCACTTCCCAGTACCTCTCCTTGCCCTGCCTTTTTCCCTCCCCGTGGCCGTCTTCCTCTATCCTATTGGTCTCCCTTCTATTTTCACGAGATCCCTTTTTTTCCTCTAATGTATAAGAGGTAACATAACAGTTCTTGACTTTGAGTCTGCATAATTTTCTTAACATGTTCTGCAGTTCCATCCATTTACCAGCAAATGGCATAATTTACTTCTGTTTTATAGCTAAATAAAACTCCATGTTGTATATATACAGTGAATATATGCTACATTTTCTTTATCCATTTATCTGTTGACAGACCACTGAGTCTTGTTACTGTGAGTTGCACTCCTATGCTATAAACATAGGTAATGCGTGTATTCCTTTAGTGTATTGACTGTAATTCTTTTGGATAAATACCAAGAAGTCACAAGTGGATTTATTCTTTCTGGAGATACAATGGCAAGGAAACAGCTTTAGTTCGTCTCATTATGGCTATTTGTTGTGATGATTTGGGATTCTTCCTAAATTTTATTTTGTGTGTTTATTTATGTATTTTTATTTAATTTTTTGCACTATTGGGAATGGAACCTAGGGCCTCCCGTGTGCTAGGCTAGTGCTGTACATTGAACTGCACCCCCAGCCTTCTATTTAAATTTTTAAAAAATTGTTCTTTGTGTTAAATGTGAAGATTTAGTCAGGTATGGTGGCACATACCTGTAATCCCAACATCTTGGAAGACTAAGGCAAAAGGATTGCAAGTTTGAGGCCAGCCTCCACAACTTAGCAAGACCCTGCCTTAAGTAATAAAAGGGCTGGTGATGGCAGGCACAGTGGCACACACCTATAATCCCAGCAACTCCAGAGAGTGAGGCAGGAAGATTGTAAATTCAAGACCAGCCTCAGTAACTTAGGGAGGCCCTAAGCAATTTAGTGAGTCCCTGTATCAAGATAAAAGATGAAAAGGGCTAGAGATGTAGCTCAGCAGATCACTCCTGGTTTCGATCTCAGTACCATAGGGATGGAAAGTAGAGTTTTGTCTAATTATCATTCAAGAAATTACACATTTATTTCGAAAGAAGAGAACCTGTTTCATTACTAGATGGTACTTCTGTAATAAAATTAAGCAGTAGTTGACACCCAGAAATTATAGCCAGTCCCATATATCAAGTTCTAAAGTAATATTAGTTTAGTGCTTTTTTGTTGTTAAATTTTTCAAGTCCTGCAAAATAAGATCTTTAAATTTGTGCTCTTACGTGTTTATGTATTTCAGCTAACCTGCTCTCCTAAATGCTTTATTGTTCCTTTACTAGACAAGGTCAGACAGCCCATCCAGTGGTGCCTCAGATTTTAAAAATTAATAATTTAGGAAAATGATAAAACTCAAATATTTATTGAGAATCTACTATTGTGGGCAGTGTTCTAGGCCTTCACTCAAAGAACTTGAAGAGAGTATGTATAAATAATCAAGTAATAGTTTCAGGTAGTGCTTGAAGGAAATACATCAAGATTAGGAGTTAGTGTAACTGGGATGGGATGTCTAATTTTGATAGACTAATTAGGAAAGACTTCTCTGAGGCATTGATATTTTAGCTAAGTCATAAGGAAGACTTAAAGGAAGAACTTTTCAGACAATAGTAACTGCAAACGCAAAGACCTTGAGGTGTGAGTAAACTTGACCTATTCAAAGAATATTAAGAATATCAGTGTGACTGGAACATAGTAAGGGAGGAGTGGTGCAAGATGAGATGAGGGAAGTTAACAAGGAATAAATAAGATTGGAGGGGGCTGGGGTTATGGCTCAGCGGTTGAGCGCTTGCCTCGCATACGTGAGGCACTGGGTTCGATCCTCAGCACCACATAAAATAAATAAAGATATAAAAAAAAATAGCACATCATTTAAAAAAAAAAAAATAAGATTGGAGCCTTATAGTCCTCTTTCTATCTGTAATGAGAGGCCAAACCATTAGGATTTAGTGCAGGAAAGTGTAGCTGATTTATGCTTGAGATGGTAGTTTACTGAGTGGAGAACAGACCGGCTGGGAGGAAGATGGGGAAACATTTACTGAGTGGAGAACAGACCGGCTGGGAGGAAGATGGGGAAACAATCTCATAAATAGGCTTTATAGTATTTTATGTGAGATATGGTAGCTTGAACTAGAGGTATAGAGTTAGGAGTGAATGAGAAATGGTCTGGTTTGGAATGCAATTTAAATCTGGAGTCAAATCAGTTCACCCTGGGACGAAAGGGGAAAAAAAAAAAAACTTGAGTGATCATATGTTTTGCCTGAGCATCTTTTGAGTACCATTTACCAAAACAAGGAAGACTGGGAAGACACCATTGGTTTCTGAGAGGTTTCAGGAGTTCTATATGGGACTCCTTGCGTTTTACTGTTAAGACAGTTGAGAATATGTGAGAAGGCAAGTTGGATGTCTATAACTTGGATTCAAGAGAGAAGCCAGTCTAGGAAGATAATCTGGAAATCCTGTTTTATAGGTAATATTTAAATCTGTGTACTGGAGGACATCAATAGAACGTTAATGGAGAATAAGGCAGAGGACTAGGAGTGATAAAAGTCAAAAAACCAGGAGGGTAAATCGTCAGGAGCACTAAGGAAAAAAATATCTCAAGGGAGGGAGTAGTCAGTTGTGTAAAGCTGCAATAAATAAGGTAAGAATTAAAAAGTGACCATGTGACCATGCAAAATATTTGAAATTTGATTAAGAAGAGACTCTTGAACAAATTGGTAGGGCAAAAAACCCACTCTAATGTGGGTTTAGAAGTCCTCTTTCTATCTGTAATGAGATTCCAAAGTGCTGGAAGCCAGACTCGGTGGTGCAAGCCTATAATCCCAGCACTTAGGGAAGCTGAGACAGGAGAATCGCGAGTTCAAAGCCAGCCTCAGCAATGGCGAGCCGCTAAGCAACTCAGTGAGACCCTGTCTCTACATAAAACACAAAATAGGGCTGGGGATGGGGCTCAGTGGTCGAGTGCTCCTGAGTTCACTCTCCAGTTCCAAAAAACAACAACAAAAGAAGTGGGCTGGGCAATCCCAAAAAACCAAATGCCGAATGGTCTCTCTGATTAGTGGATGCTAATGAATAAGGGAGGTGGGAATGGGAAACATAATAGAAATAGAGAAACACTGGACACGACATGGGGGAGGTGGGGGGTAGGAAAGGGGAATGGGTATAGTAAAGATGGTTGATAAAAAATATATATAAATATATATATATATACTGTTCA